>CAKNXH010057063.1:53253-69340 GCA_932178445.1 Andricus quercusramuli
TTTGTCTTTTCTCAAGGGGTTCTCTATCGGGCCGTTGGCCGACAACATCATAGCAATTAGAGCCACTTTTTTGGCGATGAACTGATCTTCGAGACTTCGGAATCCTTGAATATCTATCACGTAGTCTATATCCCGTTCCTGACAAGAAGGTTTATCTGGTGGTAGAGTTGACGACAAAGATTCTGGTATTGACATAGGACGAGAGACCAGTACAAGGCAACTAATCAACGCGACAGTTTCCGGTGTAATGGCCGTTGATTACAGCTCGCATGTTTACTTAGGACTGATGTTGTTCGTCTAAACAGGTGTTGCATAGAGCAAAATGATTTATGATCACAGATTCTGAGAAGGGGACGTTAGATCTTATCCTCCAAAGTCAACAATAACTTGTCTGGACGCGTCTATTTCTAAAACGTTATCAAATTCAGCGTAAACAATGCAGTTTATCGTCTTGACAAGTGCTTCCTCGAATCTTACATCGACACGAAGACTACCATGTTTTACAAGATTCCAGTGAGAATAACAGTTTGCAGATAGGTCAGGCGTGAGGTCAAAAGCAAAAAGACAGTAACCATTACCGTAATCATAACAACCAATGTCATTACCCTCATTTAGAAAATGAATACCAGTTCCAGAAAATAGAGTGTGATAACCGTCAACATATAGAAGCTCTTTCGTAAAATCTGGTTGTAATGGTTTGGGGGAATTTTTGTGCCATCAACGTAAAGAGATGAAAAGTTAATTTTATTATGTTTAAAATTAAATGGGTTTAGATCCTCATTACCGTTAAATGCTCTATTCTCCACAAAACCGATGACCACTCTTTTGGGTAGCAGTCCGAGAATCACGGTGTCTAGAGTATCTCCGTGAATTCCAGCGTGTAGAGTGAACGTCTTGACTTCGACCCTTGTAATTGGATATTTTGCCGTTCCTTGAGAAAGAGCTTTTGCGTGTCCAAGTAGAACTCCTGCGCTTATTTTGCGACTTCGAACTAAAAGAGTCGCTTCCATGATATGTAGACTGCACTTGTTGGTGGGACCCATGAGGCAAAAAGAGTCCTTTGTTCGAACAAACCGTAGACGCATTTCGACACCGTTGAGAAGAAATTTGTTTGGGTTGAAAATATCGCAATGCAAATGTCCGATAACGTCCACTGTCTGTCCTGCACCAAAGAATCCTCGACGGATATCGAAACCTGTACGCTCTGTTGATAAATCTTCTATTTTCCCCGTAGTTTCGGTATACCACAGGACGCTTGTCAGATGACTCTTTTTTGCAGCTGGTCCATAATTAAGTAACGTTTCGATGTATGCTGGGTACGCGTAAGCATTGTTTGGTGGGGATACGAGTTTTTGATTGAAGTACACATCCACCGGATTGAACATTGAGTGAAGTAGATTGTTCACTGGTGCCACTTTGTCCAAATTCGCAGAATTTGCCGCAGTTTTCTCTGGAGCTTGCAATTTGACTTTACACTGAGCATCGTGTGCGGGAGATCGATGTATTCTTCCCCGTGAACAGGGATAACGAATTCTATCGGAAAATCGTTTGTCAGGGAGGAAACGGGTTTGTAATGGATCCATTGCGCGCTCTCGATGGAAGTCAACCATAAGACGCGGGGTGAGAGGGGTCATAATAAATATCGTGTAATGAACTCATTGTTTTTAAAAAGTTATTTTAAACCACTTTTTTTGTTTTTTATTCCCACTTCCGGTGCTACCTTCCTTTTGTCGTGAAAGGCGATTTTTACTTCTGCTACGCTTACCCCAGACACTACGTTTCCAATATTCCTTGTTCCCTACGATTTCACGTGGTAAACCAAGTTGCTGAAGAACAACAGCAAACTGCTGTCTCCCAATAGTATCCTATTATTATTTAAAGATTGATTACCATTATTATCATCTTCATCGTTCCTTTTCGTACTACTTGTATCTTGCTTTTTATTTTCCATATTTCTAGCCTCATCGACGAAAAATAGAAATTTCTGTAAAACCTTTTGATACATTTTCCATTTTTCATGCTCATCTTTTAAAAAGGGTGAATAAAGTATTTGACTCATTTCAGCATTAAGACGTTTCATAATATTCCCAGGAGTTTGAGTGGTTGTGTTGAGATTTGTGAGTAAAGCTTTGTAAACATTGCCTGAGAACGGTGAGGAAGCAGGAAGTGATGACAGTGATAAGACAGTGGTCTGTTGATCCAAAACCTGCTGCTAATATTTTTCGACCTGTTCGCTGGGAATTAAAACCATTTTCCTTGTGTGTTCCATATTTCTAAAAAAAACTAACTTTTAAAAATGTTTGAAAGAAGACCATCAATTATCGGTGCAAGTAGTAAAGGGAGAAAAACTCCTTTTCGTACGATAAAACGTTTTTTGTGCTTCCAACTAGCGCCAGACACGGCTAATTTTCTCAATGTTTTTCTGTGTTTTTTTAACTTTCGTTTCTCATGGTTTTTTAGTGGTACATTTCCAGCTAGTACATCAAGAGCACACTCACATATGCATTTAACAAGCTTTGTGTCAGCTGTACGCAGAATCGCACCGCGTTGATTAGAATTCAACCAACACAGTGCATGTAATGCTATGGTGTTTTTTTCACCGATATGTTTACGCGTGTCCAGCACCATTACAAAAGTACAACTGGTATTTTCACAGTGTCACTACTACTCTTTATACCTTTCTGAGGAATGTAAACATAGGAAAAATCATCAGTGGGAAAAATTTTTGTTCGAAAACGACAATTATCGGTGGTGGATTGTTTTAAATCTAGAAGAAGATAACCATGGGGTTTCGAAGTTGCATCATGACAAGTTTCTTGTAAGAATCGTGGGTTTTCCGGATATATTTGTCGTGCAAGGTGTTGAAATTGTGCTCAATCTCGAGGATGTTTAAAAACCACGATAATTAGCATTAACGGATATATCTCTCTGACCATGCCCTTGATGAAATAAATTATGTGAGGCCCGCAAATCATGGAGTTAATGTATGTTTTCAGCGTGTGTCCATTATGTATACTAATGAATATTCATTTAATATATCTGTTTTATAGCATTTATAGTTTACATCTGGAAAAAAAGAGATAAAAATGAGACACTTTACAATTTTAGTCTCGTATAAAACTCAGACTTTAAAAACCAAACCCCGCGTGCGAAACGTATTAGCTTTTCATGTTCCGACACCGGTACGCGCGCGCCAGGCATATAAGCTTATCGAGCCTGGACCGGCGCAGGTACAAGCTGATGAAAGCGCCGCGGCCGGTGTTTGCCTCCAGATCAGTATATGCGCATAATGGTAATCAATCTTTAAATAATAATAGGACACTTTCAACTTCAGCAACTTGGTTTACCACGTGAAATCGTAGGGAACAAGGAATATTGGGAACGTATTGTCTTATCTACTACACCGGATTCGCCTCGTTTTCCCCTCTTCACCTTCTTATGACGTCTCGGCTTCAAAAAAACCAAAAACTTTGCTGGTTACAACATCAGCCAAAGTAGTAAGTAGAAAACATGGAGGTTTTGAAGATTTCTTGGTAACGGACGACGAGGATAGTAGTACCAACAGCGATAGAGAAGGTAAGAGTGGGGGTAAGCGTAGCAGAAGTAAAAATCGACTTTCACGAAAAAAGGAAGGTCCCACCGGAAGTGGGAATAAAAAACAAAAAAAGTGGTTTAAAATATCTTTTTAAAAACAATGAGTTTATTACACGATACTTATTATGACCCCTCTCACCCCGCGTCTCATGGTGGTATTGATGAATTAGCTAATGCTGTACGTGGGAAAATTTCACGAGCAAAGGTAATTGACTGGTTAATTCGAGTATTGGCATGGCACCATCAGCAGTAACTCTAGATAATGCCGCGATTGCACTTTTAAATATACAATGAAAATACGGTAGAAAGTCATTGAAATGTAAAAAACCTAGATATAAGTCGGGTCATCTTGTGCGTATAAGTAGAGAGAGAGGTGCCTTTGAGAAAGGTTATGAAGCTGGCTGGATTGGAGAGCTTTTTGAAATAAAACGGGTAATTAGCTCAAGAAAACAGTCGACTTGTGTTTACGAATTGCAAGATCTTACAGGTGAAGCTATTGAGGGACTTTTTTATGAGCGCGTATTGTCAGAAGTGAAGAAAGAAGATAAACACGATAACAACGAGGAGTTTATAATTGAACGAGTAATTCAAACAAAAGGAAAAGGGTCTAAGCATAGATATTTTGTCAAGTGGGCAGGTTACCCGGATAAATTTAACTCTTGGATTCCAGCATTAGATCTCAAAGTCTTAAAATGAATGAGGATTAATTTCATATAATATTACCAAGTAATAGTAGTATGAAGTATTTCCCAAATAATACTACGACCTGTTTTACAACTCAACTCCGTCACGAGATTCGTCTGCACGGTAGTTGGGTGGTAGGACTTACAGAAATTTAATTTCCGCAAACATTTCTACATGTAAGAAACGATTAATTAAACTCAGTGGATAATATTTGAAATAATATTTTAGATAATCATTCTCATAAACTTATTTCACTGATAAATGAACATTAAATTTTGTTTATTAAAATTATTCAATTTAAAACATTAATTGTCTAGTTAAAAATATTAAAGAGCGTTTGAGTATCTGTTTCTCTGGGGAAACCCCAGCATTATTACGTCACAACGCCCTGAACGTGTGACGTCACTAGACCCAGAATTTTCCAGTCCGGGGTTCCCTCTCCCCCTCTCCAACTACATAGATCTCGGCTAGTCCGTCTTATCTGCTGTGATGCATCGGCGCCAGACGCGGGGTGCGAGGTACAGAGGGGGATTAGGCCACGCCCATAACGGCGCCCCATATTTGTCCTATACTACTATTGTTTATTCTCTCTCTTAAAAAGTCAATTCAACTCACCTAAACTTTAAGAAAATTCACTTTCGAAAAGCTGCGTTTTAATTTAAAATAGTTAAAACTTCTGGTTTAGAGAGTTCTTCTAACGATCCACTTTTTTCCGTGTGAGTAGTATTTTCAATGAATTCTGGAATATTAAACATTAACATGGGTTTGGACGGTATACTCTCACATAGAAAAAAAATTGTGCTGAACTTACAGGTTTTTCAGTTATAATAGGGAGAGCATACATTTTATGTACAGATCACTGAACTTTCTGCAGAGTTTTCAGAATTTTCACTCATTTTATGATTGTATGTATATTTTCTGTTACATTTACTGAACTTTTCGATAAGAATCACATCTTCCAATTGTACAATCTAATAGAAACGTCCGTAAAGTGTACAGAAAGTATCCTTGAAGTATCAAAATTACTGGAAATTCAGTGAACTGTGCGAAAAATTCAGTAAGCTTTTTCTGGTGAACGATGAGAGATATCGCAGAAAAATAAGAGGCATTGTGAACAGAACTTTCATAGACCTGCAAGCTTTCACTTTGACATTTTTTCGTATTTATCATCGTTTTCGAGAACATGTAGAAAATTTTATTGCATACAAAAAATCTGCTGGCCAAAAAACTTATTTTCCTTGCATAAAAGTCACACGATCCTTATCTTCTTGATCTTCATCTTGATCCTTTACTTGATCCCTGATCCTTGAACTCATCTTTATCAAAGTAACAATTCCAAAACAACTATGCGCATTCATGTATAATTTCATCTTACAACATGATCAACATTTTTCTTATCAATGGCTGAACAGATTTTAATGATTCTTACGTGGACATTTTGATTTAAAACCGCGCATTCCCGAAATCTTTCTCCCGCATATAAAAGATTGGAGATTTCTACGTTATTTTTTTATAAACAAATTAACTTTGTTAGTTTAAAAATTTTTGTTTATAAACATACGTTCCAGAAATATTTCTTCCGAATATAAAAACATCGAATTTGTTTCAAAACATATCAATTGTTTATAAACAAATTAAACTTTATTTAAAAGAATAGTAATTACTATTCTTTTAAATAGACTGCCGCACAATATGCTCTGAGAAAGAAGATTTCTGAAATGTAAATGTTTTGATTATAAGGGCTAATAAAAAATTCATTCTACAGTAAAAAAGAAAATTCAATTTTCAAAGAAAACTTTGACCTAAACCATAAATTCAAATTCGAATTTAAAAAAAATGGTGACCAGAAAAATCCAATCAATGCTGATTTTGACTATGCTAGATCAATACTACAATGCTACATAGGTTTTTGTTGTGAACCTGTGTTATTAAATTAAATTAAATTAAATTTTTAATTTAATTTTCATTTCAGTTTTAATTTATTACAATTATAAATTATTATTCAATTTTCTCAATGTAGCTTTCAATTTCAACTTAATTTAGTTTCAAATTTGAAATGATACTGTTTGAATTGAAATAGATCATTTGTTTGTGGTCAAGAGACTGTGCAATTTTTTAACCCACGATGTGACAGTAAAGTGGGAACTACCGTATGGCTGGAACCGAAATGTCAGTGTTCTCTTGTAATATAGATATTTTGATGTAGTTGTTGACTATCACTGAATAATTCATTATGTTCACTATTTTTTGTGTTTCAGATGATGTCAAATTCAACTAAAATGGACTGCCTCATAAGTTGCCATGGAGAACGCTGTAAATTATCACAGTGTTGTACAAAGGAAAGATTACCATTTGCTCACGTTGATTCTAATCCACCAACGGATACATTAGAACATTTTGGATTAGAGTCAGAATAACTGTTGGCGTTATAGTAATAATAATAAATACATGTGCATGCCGTCTCGCCGTTTCAATTTTAAACTGAAACTGTAATATACGCTCGCGAGTCTCACTCACACGTATTGAAGTATCGTTACTTCTATTGTCGCTAAGCAGGGAGACTGCCTTCTCGTAAACTACACACTTCAGACTCCAGACACTAACATCTTCGGGGAGCGAATCGGGAAGAGTAGTATTAGCTTTAGCTAATTCATCCATCCTGAGAAAGACTTTTTGGTGGATCCATCTCGCACTTTTCATGCTGGTATTATCGGCTATCTGCGAAGCTGGTCTTGCTGAAACGGGTGGAATGTTCGCTGGAGGATGTTGCTCTTCTTCTTGTTGATAAAAAGCATTATATCCGTTTTTTCGCAAAAGGGATACCTGATCTCTTAAATACTGAGGCGTTTTATTAGCATATTCCGGTTGCATATTGACCCAACACTCATGTAACCTCTGCATGAATTCTGTAGCGCCGTTGAGCTTATTTGCCAACAGGTAAGTATGTCCCTCCTGAGTTGGTCCGACTTTTTAAATCAATGTTCTCGCGTTTGTCCGGGACCATTGCCTGGTCGTCGCCTCGCTTCGGTCATATTGCCACTCTCAACTTAACCATAGCCTCCATCCGAGAGAGGCCTATTGTAGTAGCACTGGACGCAAAAAATAAGATCTCTTTCAACAGCGAAACAGCGCCTTAAACGGCGAGTGAAGTGGATTCAGCAAAAAACCACCTTTCCTACTCATCCTTGCCGTCTGTTCAATAAAACGTCACGTGCCGTTAAAAATCCGCCTAGTCGAGAAGAGATTCAAGTCTTCTGGGAGCAAGTATATGGAGTTATTTATCAGCTAAATGGAGACGCTTCAGATATATCACTCTTTCGTAACTTTTGCCAAAGGCAAAGGTTACAAGGACTAGAGAAAGAGTATCCACTAATTACTGCTGAGGAAGTTAAGAAAGTTATCGCTAGAACTAAGAACTTTTCAGCGCCAGGACCAGATAAAATCAACAACGTTTCGTGGAAGAAGTTTACTTCTACGCACCAACATCTAGCTCGTATATTTACTGCCTTCTTAAACGAAGAACAAACCTGTCCCGTAGTGGCTAGTGGAAGGACGCACGGTATTGATCCCTAAGACCGGAGATTTGTCAAGTTCAAAGAACTACAGGCCCATAGCTTGTTTTAATACCAGCTACAAACTGTTCACTGACATCCTCCAAGAGAGGATATTAACATCTATCAAGCCGGTATGGAGTGTACTAGTTGAACAACGTGGATGCAAGAGAGGGCTGGCAGGTTGCAGGGAGAACCTGTTAATAGACAGGTGTATTATCCAGGACTCGATCAGGTATCGACGCAATCTGTCCATGGCTTGGATTGTCTACCGTAAAGCATTCGATAACATGAACCATGAGCTACTTATTAAGCTCCTGTAGTACCTGGAGCTATATCACATATGAGAGTGGGGTCTCACAAGAAGACTCTCTAAGTCCGATACTTTTCTGCATTTTCCTCTGGACTCTATCTATTATGCTTCGTGGAAAAAGCTGGGGATACCTATGTGGCCTGCCAAACAGCAGAGAATATAAGGTCAGCCACCTTTTATACATGGAGGACCTTAAACTCTTTGCTTCCTCGGAAGAGGACCTTAACATTCTTGTGGAGGTGGTAAATAGGAACTCTAAAGCAATTGGCATGAGCTTCGGACTGGACAAGTGTGACTGCGTTCACCTACACCAAGGATGTTCAACTCATAGGCGGAAATACCATTCAACATCTTGGTATTGAAGAAACATATAAATATCTTGGAATACCGCAAGCGGCCGTTCCAATACTGCTCTACACGTTTGGTGCAGTGAAATGGAACGTTGATGAGTTGAAGCAACTTGACCGAAGTACATGCAAGGTGATGAAAATCCATCGAATTCATCATCCTAGATCTTCCGTACCTCGAATATACCTCCCTTGGGATAAACGGGATAGAAGATTGCTAAGCTAAGAGTGTATTAATCGAATAATGGTTCTGGATGCAGCCTACTCAGTTATAAATATCACATATTCTCTTATGCGACTCGTACATCAGCATGAAGTTGTCGATGCTGCGGTGTTTCTATACCGTGCCACAGATAGGGCCACAGAGAAGGTTGGCCACTCATTTGATTCCAGCGACAGAACACATGGCCTAGTATCACTAAGGGAACCTACCCATACTACGTGATGCGTTTTTCTTTTGTTTGAATAAAGATGTATGGGTTCGTTCTCTAACACCTTTGGTGCTCATGAGTCGTGTACAGGAAGCAGAACATACGCTTCTACTAAGAAAACATACTGACAAGCCCTTTGGTGGTAAATTCTACGGCATCATTCGTAAAGAAGAACTCTCGATGGGTCTGTCCAACATGTTTCTCAAGTCTGCTGGATTGAGATCGGAGACTGAGGGATTCCTTTCTGCGTGTAAAGACGGCGTTATATACACCTTAGTTTACCGCGAGCACATAATAAATGTACCTGTAGGCGATACCAACTGCCGAGCTTGCAAGCAAGAGCCAGAAATACTTGTGCATGTTCTCAGTGGATCTCAGTGGATTATGGAGAGACACAATGCGGCTCCAAAAGTGTTATATTACCATCTCAAGCTATTCTATGGTGTTGATCTATTGTTCATCTTGCCATACGCCGAGGGGGAACTCGAGTCAGTAGTGGAGAATGATCAGTGTAAGAGCTACTGGAATGTCTGATTCTCCACCACTCGATGTATCAGTGCTACGAAGCCTGATATTGCCCTCCAAGATCTGAAGACCAATATAATTTACATGATTGAATTCTCGGCACCAGCCGATGGTAATATCACGGCAAAAGAGGAAGAAAAATGGGCGAATTATTAAGCACTTCTTTTTGAGCTGAGCAGGCTGTACCAAGGCTACAAAGTCCATCTTGCAGTTCTCATAATCGTCTGTTTTAGAGGCATGAGAGCTTCTTTTCTTAGCCAAGCCAAAAATATTTCGGCTTGTCAGCGTCAGGCTCATTCCATCACGAACCGCATGCAAAAGGCTGCTCTTCTGAGATCACTTCATCTGGTCTGTCAACGCTGTTTGTCATAACATTCTACAAAGATTGGTAGCTCTAAAAAAGTATCCATAGGTGAAACCTCCATCTCCAACTGTCCCGTCTACCGCGTAGCGTCATTCGCGGCTAGAGACCTGACTCCAAGGAACAGTGTTGCACGATGTTATCTAGCGTAAATTTCCCCCTCTTGCCCACCTTCTAGGACAGTAGGAGCAGAAGTGGATGATGCACACGTTCCAGTTGCGTCGGGATTGGTTGCTTTGAAGAACCATGACCGTAGCTTCCGGAGCCTACAACTTCTGATAATAATAATCAGCCCAGTCCGTGAATGATGGTGTAAAAACCAGGCTTTGCCGAATATGTCAAGGTGCACGCTCTTGTCAGATCACTTGATTGCATTAAAATAATGCGTCCGTGACTGATACTATATACCTGGACAGCGCCGTGCATACTATTCAAAATTTTTTGTAGTTCTTCACAAGTTCTCAAGATTTTTTGTTTTTCGATCATCTTATATAAAATTGGTCCATCACGTACGGGAATCATGAGATCCTTTGCGCATATATTACATAAGTATGGATCGTAACCAAGATCGGACATAGGTGAGTCGACCACGAATTCGATGAGACTTGTTATTGTAATGCGTATATTATTAATTCTACGAGAAATTTCAAATTACATAATTGTCATTATAAAGTTTACACTCAATTTGAAAACACTAAAAGATTGTTTCAAAAACACTAAGAGATTGTTTCAAAAACATATTTTAGTTGTGAAATCAAAAACACAATAGAACAAATTTCTTATTTAGCTATATAGACTTCATTTCTAAAACATCGTTCGCACAGAACAATTGATGAGGACTAATTACACAAGTTTTTTGAATCTGAAGTTTTAAATTTAATTAGGTTAAAATATGAGAAAAGAGATTCTTGTATGAAGAAGTTTGAATTTCGAAAAGAAGGAATTGCTTTGAAATCTGAAAAAATTAAAAATATCAAAATAAATGAATGGTTTGAAAATATGTCGAATGCAGAAATTCCGTTTGAGATTGCAGAAAGTATCGCATTGGGTAATAAATTTGGAATCCCTTATAGTTCACAAAAATTGCTCTTAATAATATTTTAGCTTCGTTGGAAAATTGTATTCAATCTTTGAACAAACACAGTGAACAAATAATACGTTGAAATGTAACCAAACTAATAGTAAATCATAATGAAAACAACAAATTTACAAACTTTAATTTAACTGAAAAAATATCTTATGTCAGATTAAAAACAGAGATTCAATTTTTTCGAAGCCGATAAAGGCAATATAACTACAGTTGTAAATAGATCTGATTATAATACCAGTATTGAATTCCTGTTAAAGAATAAATCTCTCTAAAAGAAAGTAAACACAACTTTGGTCCCTTCCATCGAATACAAAATGAATGATATTGTTAAGAGATGGGAAAATAAATCTTACATCAATGATCGAATGTCATATCGTTTCAAAACACGGGGTTCAATAATAGCTAAAGCTTATGCGCTCCCTAAGATTCATAAACCAACTTTAAAATGGAGACTCATTGTTTCCTCTATTGGATCACCAACTGACAAAATGGCATCTTACTTATCTAAAGTTTTTAAACCTACCTTAACAGAAACGAATTCTTTCATCAAAGACAATTGGCAATTTCAAGACAAAATCAAAGTTTTAAAAATACCTAAGGATCACTCTATGGAGTGAACATGGAACGAAAATTGACAAGAGATAAAAATGTAACTAAAATACCCATAGATTGAGTTTTAGTTGCAGTAAGAGCGGTATTTAATAACACTGCTTTTTCCCCTAACCAATAATTTTCATAAGAAAATAACTTGCTATCCAATGTGGTCTCCCTTGTCACCAATGATGTCAAACATAGACACAAACGACTTGCACTAAACCAGATTTCACCTTATGAAGAATTTTCAAGATCATGAATTTAGAGTGTTAGTTGACAGCGGCGTAACTCACTCATACATAGGTAAAAAATGTATAAAGACAATTCAAGAGTAGAGAGTATTCATCAGTATTTTATAAACAAAAGTTAACTAAGCAGACCTGAAAGAGACTGCGTTTTGAAAACTAAAATAGTTTGAACAATCAATCAAGAAATTTGTAAGTGTTCAAAATTATATTATTTCCAAACAATTTTAACTTGAAAAAGCACAATATAGCGATTATAAAATGTTTCTTGAGAAATCTAAATTGAAAAATGTCATTCACAAATTAAAAATTAAAAAAAAAATGAAGAAATGAAAATTTTGAAGTTTACACTCAGCACCCTGAATTTTGAACGATTCGAGGTTTATTTTATTTTAAATTATACAATTTCATTTTGTTTATTTTTGAATATTATATTTTTAATTTCTTATTCTAAATAAACAGTCAAATTTTGTTCAATATTGAAGCAAACGTTTTTTTTATTGAATATTTTCGAACTGCATGCTTAAAAAATAGAATATTTTTAATTTGGAATATGTATTATCATCGGAGGTTATAATTATCGATCCGTTGAGAAACCAATCACTCATACTGTGAATAATGGAAATCTACAATATCGATCAGAGCTAAATTCCTCTAATACAGAGATTATTAAATATTATCAGAAAATATTAATTGGCAGAGCACCTGACCGGAAATCAGTTGATCTGGCGTTCAAATCCCAGTGGAGCGAGAGGAGTGAGATCTTTTTTTCTGAATAAATTTGAAAATAGAGTATGTTAGAATGCAACACTATTTGATGAGAATTTGAAATTCAATAAAGGCATATAACTATGAATATATTAATTAACATTTTTTTGTAAATTGAAAAAAGGCCTTGAGCTTTCAATCCGACGCACACATTCTCGTCTTATAAAATAAATTTTATTATTATTCAAATGTTAATAGTTGAACTACAGTTCCATTTCAGAAATAAATACCTAATTTATATTTACAGTTGATCAACTTAAAATTTTTTAAAACGTTTAATCTTAAACGCTGTAAATTGACTTATAATTGTTCTCGTGTTCAAAATTGCATTTTAAAATTCGCAAATAAAAAATTCACGCTTAGATAATTATCCTTAATATTAGCCCGAAAACAATAAAAAAATGATTATTTCCAAATTTATTGATATTTTTCAGAAACATTAACATTTTACGTTTTTCTAAACAACTTCTAATAAAAGTGGCACATAATGGCTTCCATTCCTGCCCATAAAACGGGTACTTTAATCACCTTTCATGCAATAATTGATAGAAAATCTACAGATTATTATTATTGAAACGGGTCGTAGTTTAGGACGCACGTGATGTTGTTTTTTATTGATTTTTTTTATTTTAATTTTTAGTTATAAAAACTGTAACTTTGGATAAGATTTCGAATCAAAGTGAACACTGTAAAACAAGTGAAAAGCACATTATTATTTTTTTTAACGGGCCAAAGTGGGCACCCCTACCGTGAAGTATGCATTATAGTGAACACATTGGTATTAGAAAATTTTCGATATGTTGCGTTATCTTGTGTTATTGGCGAATGAAAGAAAGTATTTTACCAAAGTACTAATCAGTTTCTGACATCAATGTGGCAGAAATTTATTCAATTTTTTTTCATTCACTCAACATTTTTTTACCTTCTATGTCAATAACTATATGAAATGTTTGAACGAAGAACACATGAAGAATTTTTGGAACATTCTAAACTTTGCATGTCTGCCAATGGAGCAGGATTTTATTAATTAAACTATTATTTATGAATAAGATACCCCAATTATCACTGATTGCAATGACCTGATCCTTTTGTACAAATTTGAAAGTTTGAAAATTAGACTCTTAGCCACAGAACCGGGTCTCCTGGCCCACTGTGCAGCCCCGCAAATTCTCCAAACGACGCAAGCGAGACCTTTCAGGATCCTTCTTTGAATTTTCGATTTTTCAAGAAAATTTTCAAGAAAAAAATATTTTTTCATACCGTGCGCTGTTTCGCTTGAAATGTTCACTTTCGTTTGTTTTTTGGAATCTTGTGAATGCTATAACTCCGGGAATTTTTTTTATCAAAAAAAGTCATTGCGATAAATTGTTCGTCTTTTTGAGTACTACTAACAACCGTCCATAGAATCTTCAAATATTCAAAAAAATTGGTCTTAACAATTTTGTAAATACGCTCACTTTTTGAGTTTTCCGTAAAAATAGCTGACCAGCGAACTTGACCTTTATTTTAGGACACTTGAAGAGTATACCAAAGGCCAATCCAATCTGTTAATTTTTTCTAAAGTTTATCATGCTAACAAACTAAAAATCGACAGACATGCAGATAGTCCGGGGAAATTAGCTCGAAAAAGGTCGATTTCCAGAAAAAAAAGGGATAGTTTTTTTTTTCTTCACAATCATGTCCCTGAAGGCATTAGAAATGAATACCAAAAATGTTCCCCATCAGATCGGCACCGCATACACCCCTAGTCTCGAAAAACATCCCTTAGACGGGTAGTAGCGCTAGTTTTTGGCTATTATATACGAAAGGGTGCGTCGGAGGATAAAAATGAATGGAGCTGAAAATATTTATAATAGAATTAGCAATAAAAAAGGTTCCATACACTTTTGCTGTACAGGCCATAGGTGATGCGTAATCAGCTCCAGGAGTGGGGGGGGGGGGATGTTTTAGCGTATGGTGCGAAACGTACTCGCGCGCTTAGTTTTCGGCCCATAACTCATAAAAGGGTAGTTTTTGGACAAAAATGCATGAAAGAAAATTTGTAGAGCAGAAAATTTCCTTTTAGTACCAATACATTATTTTTGGATTACATCGATTTGGAAAGTCATTATTATTATTTTTTTACAGGTCACGTACAAGCACTGGGATCTCATTTCCACACCACCCCTGAGGTAGAGTTTTTGTTGCGTTTTTTTATTGTGGTTTACAAACGAAAGTTCAAATTCTTTCGAAAATATAATTTAACAGTCCATAGTTAAATATATAACAATTCAAAAATCGTTTTTTCAAGTTTTCTTATAAAAGTCATTATTTCTGTTAGAGATTGCTTTACTCAGCCCTTGAACTCTTATATTTTAAAATATATCTCATGAAAAGTGAAAGTTGGAGTGCTGATAAAAGGCTAGACTCGCGCTAGGCTAGACCACTTGAGATTTTTTATGAGGGTCCAGACCCATCTGCGGGTGGGAATGGCTTGTACGTGGTGAACTCGTTTTTAAGGGTCCCAAGCATCCTCAACTGACGGGATAAACTCTTCCTCGCATACGGAACCCCATAAATACTACACCCTATAGATTCAAGAAAGGGACCCTCTCTATGCACTTGTTCTACAGAATAAGCAGTAATGATGCTGAAGTACTATGAGGCAGTTGTGTTTCGAAATTCATCATGGCTTCAACAAGTAAATGTTTTATATGCGAAAAAAGTATGAGTGTAGGTGAGACAGTCGAAGTAAAAAGTGGAATTGACAATCTTAGGCGAGTGAGTGAAATTCACAAAGATGGATACATGAACCTGTTACGAAGGGTCGACTCGATAGAAGTACATACAATATGTAGACGGGAGTATATTAAGCAGCGTAATATTAATCGAGATTTGAAAACATCACAAAAAGATCCAGGTTAGAATAATCCAGTTTTGCGGTCTGCCGAAGTATTTAAAAATCAAGAGAAAATGCCTGTTTTGTGGCGAAAATTGGTACCCAGAAGCAGAAAAAAAGACAATGAAAAACCTACGTAACCCCATTTACATGGTACGTACTATAAGTCTCAAAGATAAGATTTCAATGGATGCTACAAGCCGGAAGGACGAATGGGGTGAGGAAGTTTCAAGACGGATAAACAGCGTATCATGCCTTATAGCAGAAGATGCTCGTTACTATAAAAAATGTTATGTTAAATTTGCAAAGATTCCATCCTTAACTTAGAGAAGAGGAAGACCTGAAGATCAAAATTTGGTGTCTGCATTCGGTGAACTAAGCTCCTTTATTGATTACAGTGATGAATGTCAATTCACACTTAAGGCATTGATCAGAAAAATTGAAGAGCATATGCCCGATGGATCATCGGTGACAGAAAAAACATTAGAAGCAAAATTACTTACTACTTATGGGGATCAGGTAATGTTTGCTAAAACTCGAGCCAAACCAACAATTGTTTGCTTCCGCGGATCGGGATTTAAAGTCATAAATAGTTGGTATACAAGTCGATTAGGCAATGAAGAAGAAGAACGTATGAGAATTGTGACTACAGCGGGACATATAGTACAAGAAGATATTCGAAGCAGTCCATATAACAGATTACTCA
>CAKNXH010057064.1:14037-28334 GCA_932178445.1 Andricus quercusramuli
TTTAAAAGTTCAACTATTTATTTGAAAATTTATGTATTTTGTTGAAATTTGGTCTTGTTTCGTAGGAAATTAATTTTTTTTGTTTTTGAAAATTCGTCGTTTTCGTGTTGAAAATTCAACTGTTTTTGGTTCAGTTTTTATAATTTTTGTTTTCTAAAAAATTCAATTATTTCGTTGGAAATATAACTGTTTTTGGTTCAAGTTTGATATTTTGTGTTTAAAATTCCATGATTTGGTTGAAAATTCAACAATTTGGTTAAAAATTTAACTTATTCTTCAAATTTTTATTATTTGTTCAAAATTAAATTTAAGTCAGTTTAAAATTCGATAACTCTATCAAATTTCAACCAATTCTAATAAAAAAAAAAGCTTACTACACACAGAACTAAATCCACTTTGATAATATCAAAGTAAAACATTATTTGATTTCAAAAATGTCATTAAATTTTTAAAGTTGAAAAAAGGAGAAACTTTGAAACATTTTCGAATGTAGTGTTGTGATTTTCCATCTTGATAAAATAAAAATCAACAAAAAACGGGTTTTTTTAATCACTGTTTTGTAAAAAGTAATTTTTCTCTGTAAAAAAGGTACCTGGAAAAATATTTTTTTTTTGTTCTGGAAAACCTGGAAAAGTCCTGGTTAAATATGTTATACCAGGAAGCATAAACAATTAATAATTTCTAAAATAGCTTAAATTTGAATTATCAACGGTGAAAATTTCAAATTTCATTTTCACGTTTTTAAATTATAATTTAAGTTATTGTATAGGTTCAATTTTAAATTAATGCTTGCAAATTTCAATACTTCCTAATATCAATAAATCATTTGAAAGAAACAAAATCTTTCTTTACATTAGATTAAATTTGCAGCTTTTGAAATTAATTTTCATTTAGTTATTTAAATAATTTCTTGGTTTAAATTTAAAGGACAATATAAGATATTTTAAGACTAGAATTTAAAAATATTTTCAAAATTTTATTGTAATTCTCAAAATATCGAGTCTTTTCTTCTCAAGTAAGACATTTCTGAGAGCTTTTTAGCTACATATATTTTGACGCGCGATCTTGGCCACCTCACGAAAATAACGCGCCGCCTCCCAGGTAACCGGTTTTTGAGGGTCAGAGGTAGAAGGTATTTAATTGGACGTGATTCTGAGTTTATGTGCCAATGATTATTACCAAAAACTAGTGGCATCCTATAAACAGGAAATATCTAATTTCAGATTCCATCTTTTATAGAATATATATTTGCATCGTCAATTTTTAGTAACAAAATCGAGTTATGAAAAAAGCACTGATACAGTGTTCTGAACAAAATATAGAATACTTGAATTTTCTACTAAACTCATAATTTTTTAACGAAAAATATTTTATTTCTATCAAAAAAGGTAAATTTTCCACAAGAAATGTAATTCCTAAAGTGAATTTTCAACTAAAATGATAAATCTTCAGATAACAATTTTAATTTTTAACGAAATACGTGAATTTGAAAATAAAAAGATGAATTTTCTACCAAAATTAAAGTAGGATAATTTTCAGTTAGTAAAATAAATTTTTAACTAAAAAAAAAGGGATTTTGAACCAAATAAATTAATTTTTAATCACGATGATAAATTTTCAACCCAAAATTTTAAATTTTGACCGAATAGTGGATTTTTCAATCCAAAAGATGAATTTTCTATCGACAAAAAAAACGAATTTTCAACTAAATCGTTTTTTTTATCAATAAAAGAAATTAATTCTTAACAAAAAATATAATAACTAAATTTTCTATTAAACAGATCATTTTTTAACAGAAAAGATTACATTCTATTACATTACATTAGATATTATCAAAAAAGGTAAATTTTCCACAAAAAATGGAATAGTTAAAGTGAATTTTCAACTAAAATGATGAATCTTCAGATAAAAAAATTTAACTTTTAATGAAATACATGAAATTTAAACTAAAAAGATGAATTTTCTACCAAAATTAAAGTAGGCAAATTTTCAGATAGTAAAGTAAATTTTTAACTAAAAAGAAAGGGATTTTAAACCAAATAAATAAATTTTTAATCACGATGATAAATTTTCAACCAAAAATATGAAATTTTGACCAAATAGTGGATTTTTCAATCCAAGAGATGAATTTTCTATCAACAAAAAAACGATTTTTCAACTTAATAGTTTTTTTTCTCAATGAAAGAAATGAATTCTTAACAAAAAATATAATAGTTAAATTTTCTACTAAAAAGATAATTTTTTGAACGGAAAAGATTACATTCTATTACATTACATTCTATTACATTACATTAGATTTTATCAAAAAAGGTAAATTTTCCACAAAAAATGGAATAGTTAAAGTGAATTTTCAACTAAAATGATGAATCTTCATATAAAAAATTTGAATTTTTAACGAAATACATCAATTTTAAGCTAAAAAGATGAATTTTCTGCCAAAATTAAAGTAGGTTCATTTTCAGTTAGTAAAATAAATTTTCAACCAAAAAGCAAACAAATTTTCAACGAAACATTCAAATTTTTTACCAACGAAATTAATTTTCAACCAAAAAGATGATGTTTCAACTAATGAGAGTACTCTTCTTCCAATAAAAGGCGAATTTTCAACAAAGTTAATGAATTTTCATCTAAAAAAAAAACAATTTTCAACCAAAATTAGAATAGTCAAAAATGTCAGCAGAATAAATGGTCAACCAAAAAAATAACGAATTTTCAAACAAATATTTTTTTTTCATAACAAAAGAATGATTTTTAACCAAAAACAGAAGAATTGAATTTTCAGTTAAGACAATTATTTTCAACCAAAAAAATGAATTTCCAATAAAATAATTCAATTTTAAACTAAAAGGGATAAATTTCAAAACCAAAAATACAATTTTTCAATTTGCATTAATTATTTGTGACTAAAAATATTTGTTTTGAGTGAAAATGGAATAGTTATATCTTTAGTTGAAAAAAGTAATTTTCAACTAAAAAGAAACGAATTTTCAACGAAATAAATTAATTTTGAATCGCATTGATTAATTTTATATCAACAAAAAAACGAATTTTCAACTCAATAGTTTTTTTTTCAATGAAATAAAAAAAATTATTTTTAACGAAATAGATGAATTTTCAACTTAAAAGATAAATTTTCTACCAAAATAAAGTATGGTTGTTTTCAGTTAGAAAAATAAATTTTTAACCAAAAAAGAAACAAATTTTCAATGAAACGGTTAAATTTTAAACCAAAAATATGAAGTTTCAACTAATGAGAGTACTCTGTTCTACCAAAAAATATGAATGTTCAACCAACAGTGGAATTTTCACCTAAAACAGATAAATTTTCAACTAAAAATAGAATAGTTAATTTTTCACTAAAAAATTAATTTTCCATAAAATTACGGTAAATTTTAAACGAAATGGTATAATTTTCAATCAAGAAGATTAAATTTCTTTCAAAAAAGATAATTTTTATTTAATTTTTTTGTTGAAAATTGATCATTTTAGTTGAAAATTCAACTCTTTGCTTGAAGATTCATAATTTGAGTTAAAAATTCATTTTTTTTTGGTTGGAAATTCAAAGAAAAATATTTTTTTTTTCATAACAAAAAAATGTTTTTTAACCAAAAACAGAAGAATTAAATTTTCAGTTGAGACAATCAATTTTCAACAACAAAAAAATGAATTCTCAACAAAATAATTGAATTTTAAACTAAAAAAGGTTAATTTACAGACCAAAAATATAATACTTCAATTTGCAGTTAGAAAAGTAAATTTAAGAAAACGAGTTTTCAGTCAAGCTAATTCATTTTCAACTAAAAAAATTAATTTTCAACTAGGAAGGAATGAATTTTCAACCAAATAAATTATTTTTTACCACAATGATGAATATTCAACCAATAACATGAAATTTTGTCCAAATAGCGGATTTTTCAATTAAAAATATAAATTTTCTATCAACAAAAAAAAAACGAGTTTTCAACTAAACTGTTTTTTTTCCAATGGAAGGAATGAATTCTTAACAAAAAATATAATAGTTGAAGTTGCTACTAAACAGATAATTTTTTAACGAAAAAGATTCCTAGAAAAATTATTATTTAACCAAATGCATGAATTTCAAACTAAAAAGATAAATTTTCTACCAAAAATAAAGTAGGATAATTTTCAGCTAGTAAAATAAATTTCCAAACAAAAAACAAAAGAATTTTCAGAAAATGAATTTTCAGCCAAAGAAATTAATTTTTAACCAAAAAGATGAAATTTCAACTATTAAGAGAACTCTTTTACCAAAAAAAAAGACGGATTTTCAACAAATAGTTCAATTGTCACTGAAAACAGATAAATTTTCAACTAGAAATATAATAGTTATATTTTTAATAAAAACAATTAATTTTCAATAAAATTAAACTAAATTTTCAACGAAATACTTTTAACCACGAAGATTAAATTTCTATCAAAATAGACCATTTTCAGACAAAAAATGGTAATTATATTTTCAGTTAGAAAAATTAATTCTAAATAAGAAAAATCTCATTTTCAACCAAAAAGATCAATTTTCACATTTTCAACCAATAAGATGAATTTTTAACAAAGTACATGGATTTTTAACCAGATATTTGAATTTAATTAATCTTTTTGTTAAAATATTTATTTAATTATTAAATAAAATTAATTTATAATTCAAAAAAAATAAACAAATTTAAATTTTTATCTGCAAAATAAAATTAGTTATGTTAACTTTTTAATTTTTAAATATTATTATTGTAAAAATTATTATTTTTTTAAACCCCAAATCTATGCGTCAATTAATTAATAATTAATTTAATGAAAATATGAAACAATAAAATAAATTTAATTAAAACATTAAAAAGAGGTTAAACTTTTTATAAAAAATTAATTTTGTTAATATTAATTATTTAAATAAATTTATTTATTTTTGTAAAGCGAGTTTAATTTAGAAATAAAAGTCTTCGTGAATTTATGTTTCTGGGGGAAGGAAATTCATACCTTGATGACTGAATTATATTTAGCTTAACAGATTTGTGATTTTATTGGGAATCTTAAATTATATTAAATGGTTATTAATAAATTGTGAATTATTTATTTATTTAAACGAGGTGGCCACAGATTAGGGAAAATCTGGGAAAAGTCAGGGATTTTGAAAATCACTTTCTCAAATCACTTTTTGAAGATAAAGTCACTTTTTAAAATAAAAAGATAACTATTCAATTTTCTTTCAGTATAATACCTATTTCTAAAGTTTCTTGAATTATTTTGATATATTTTAGGGTATTTTTAAATATTCCAAGAAATTTTTAATAGATTTTGAATTAATTAAAAAATATATTTTTTAGGGTACAAATGATGTACGAAGAATGTTTTTAATTATTAAAAATTTTATAAATTTTGATTTTTTTGAATTATTTCTTGTCCCATTTGGAAAATGTAATAATCTAAATTGTTTCGTTCAGAATCAACCACAGATTTCAACAATTATAAATTAATTCTAAAGACTTGGAAGATTTTAGATTTTAAGATTTTTTTTTTAATTCCAATGAATTTTCGAGAAATTTCAACAGATTTCAAGGGATTTTCAAAGATTTCGAAGAATTTGAAATATTTGAAAAAGATTTCGAAGGTTTAATTAAGATTTCAAGTATTTCAATGAATTTCTAATAATTTATTCACAAGAATTGAGGGATTTCGTAGAATTTAAAATATTTTCAAGTATTTCAAGGTTTTTTTATTTTTTTTTATTTTCAAGATTTTGGGGCACTTTAAAAGATTCCAAGACATTTTTTAATATATTTTAATAATTCATAGGGATTTTAAAAGGATTTAAAGATATCAGGGTAATTTTAAAAAGTATTTTTATCATTTTCCAGAATTTCTGAAAATTTTAATTCTTTTTTTGCGATAATTTTTTTTTCTATAAATTATCAACTATTATATTTTCCGTTACGAATTCATCTTTTTGTTATAAATTCAACTTTTCTTGTTGAAAATCCGACTATTTTTTGTTGAAGTTGAATATTTTTTTATTCAAAATTTGTCTATTTGGTTGGAATTTCATCTTTCTATTTAAAAATTTTTTACCCTGAAAATATCAATTCCCAACAAAAAAGTTAATATTCAACCAAACAGTTGAATTTTCAAAAAAATTGTTAAATTTTCAGTTTGGAAAATTAATTTTTAGCTAACAAAAAACGAATTTTCAACTAAAATGATGAATCTTTAACCAAAAATGGTGTATTTTCAACAAAATAAATAAATTTTTAACCGAATAGTTGAATCTTCAATCAAAAAGGTTAATTTTCTACTAACGAATACGAATTTTCAATAAATTACATGAATTTTCAACCAAATAGTTGAATTTTTAAGCTAAAAAACATTAAATTTTAACTAAAAATGCAATATATTTAAATCTTTTTACGAAAAATTATTTTCAACAACAAAAAGCCAATATTTTTTAACAAAAAAAGTTAATTTCCAACTAAAGAATTAAATTTTTAACAAAATTGTTAAATTTGCAGTTAAAAAATCAATTTCTGACAAACAAAATAATAATTTTCAACCTTGAAAGATGAATTATCAACAAACAGGGTGACAGTTAATATTCCAACTAAAAAATATTTTTATTTAAAACAAAAACCGTTTATTTTCCAACCGAATAGTTGAATTTTTTTTCGAAAAGATAAATTTTCTACCAAAAAAGACGAATTTTTAATAAAATACATAAATTCCCAACCAAATACTTGAAGTTTTAATTAAAAACGGTAAATTGTCTATCAAAAATGGAATATTTTTTCCAGTTAAAAAAATAAATTACAACCAAAAATATTTATTTTCAACGAAAAATGTAATAGTTGCTATTTTAACAAAAAAGATTAAATTTGTGAAAAAAATTAAGTTTCAACAAAGTAATTAATCATTTGACTAAATATTTGAATTCTCTTTCAAATTATGAAAGTTTGGTTTTTTAGTGATATACAGAGTCATAGAAAATGTTTGCCCCCCCCCCCCCAAGAAAAAAAATAATTTATGTAATTTTGGTCTTCAAATATTTTTTTTTATTATACCATTAAGCCATATCCCTTTCGAGGTAGCGTGACTCACTCGGTTTTAGCCGGAGATCCGTAACACTGCTCCAACCCAGGTCGCCGATCAATCTCTCTAGCAATCACCCCAGGTGAAGAGCTTCACAAAGTCACCATGTAAAGCTCTCCACTCGGGCCCATTAGTATTAAATATTGTTAATTTTGAAAATGAAATTTTGCCGTCACTGATTTGAATGTGAAAAATAATAAAATTGTAGTAAGAAATAATTTTTTTCGTTTGCAGAGGAACGAAAGTTGGGTTTGGAAGAAAAACCATTGTTGGTGCAACTAAATTGGCACGTGGACGACCGCGAGGGTCGATTTTTACTCCGGAGGATCGACGACAAAACAAATGCTCAAGGAGTCGGTTTCGGCGATGGCACGAGCTTTCGGCGGAAACTGAGCAAACGCGAAATGAAACAAATAAAGAAACAGGAAAAGCTCAGTCGACTCAAAAGTGCCACTGAACAGGACGAGAACACCGCTCCTGTCGATCAAAATGGAGTTGCCGAAAAACTTTATAATGGTATGTGACTTTTTAATATTTTTCTTTTTCAGAATATTGATGTTATGTCGTCGAAAAAGATGATTAATTAATTTCTTATGTTGATTTTTGCTGATTACTGGTCAAAATATTCTTGGAAAAACGAGAAAAAAATATGCCTCGGCCCGGATTTGAACCTGGAACGCCACTATTCACGAGTAGAGCGTTTAATCCGTTACGCTACGTGGACCTCAGCAGATCGTTCCTTGTTTTTTTCTATTTCCACAGGATGACGCGGGTATCTTTGTAACCTGTGAAATTTTAGTGATTAATTCCAATCTGAATGAATTCACCGAATCTGAACTCATTCAGATTGGAATTATTCACTAAAAAAACAGATTACAAAGATGCAGACCCGCGTCATCCTGTGGTAATAGAAGAAACGAGAAACGATCTGATGTGATCCCGGTGGCGTAACTGATTAAACGCTCTACTCGTGAATAGTGGCGTCCCCGGTTCAAATCCGGGCCGAGGCAGATTTTTTTCTCGTTTCTCCAAAAATTGTTTGAACAGTAATCGACAAAATTTAACATCAGAATTTTTCCTTTTTATTCCTTTTTTTTCTATTTCCGGAATAATTATTATCGTTCCCAATGTCCGTTAGTTGAAATCTTATTTTAGAAAATTTAAATTAAAGTTTGTCTGGAGCGACTACCTGTTTTTTCTTAATTAATTATTTTCTTTAAACAACAATTTTTTAATTAGATTGAGTTTTGTTTTATTATAAAAAAAATAATTCTTTGAAAATTAATTTTTTTTTTTCCTAGTTTAGGAATACTTGTATTGTTTGGCTCATTCATAGTTAGGAATATTATTATCATCCTGCCGATAACGAAGCCACATTGATTAGCAAACCACGTTGCCAAGGTAGCTTCCGGCCAGGTCGATAATTTCCTAATCAGAAATTAGGTTTAAAGAAACGATCTTGATCAGACCTCCCCAAATTAATTTCATTATAAAATAATTTATGTTTTCATTTAGATTATATCCTGGAAATAGGTATTGAAAATAAAAACTCCATGCCAGGCTATACTGAGATTTTTATTTAATGTAAATTGAAAAGGATTACAATTTTAGAAGGGAATTTTTTTTTTAAGTCAGGGAATTTTCTCGAGAGATTGCTTTTTTTCTTTAAATTCTATTATAAAATTAAATAACAATGTTTTTTTCATTCGTAAAGGTAGCTTTGTACTACTGGATTGAACTATTTTGTTAAAAACTCTTTTTCTTTTGTGGAGAATTATAATTTTTGTAACTATTTTATTTTTGGTTAAAAATGTATTCTTTTTAGCTGAAAATTCATGTATTTTGTTGAAAATTTGTCCTTTTGGGTAGAAAATTAATCCTCTTGTTTGCAAATTCATCATTTTGCTTGAAAATTCAATTGTTTGGTTGATTTTTTTTTCTCTAGACTGAAAAATCTTTCTTAGTTGATATTTTTTTTTTAATAAATGGCACTGTTTTTTATTTTAAATTAAAATTTTATTTTGTTGAAATATCAACTGAAAATTTTGTTTGATAATCGATCTTTTTGGTCAAAAATTCAACTACTTAATTGAAAGCTAAAAACTTTTGTTAAAAATTCCTTCTTTTGGTTGCAAATTCAACATTTTGATTAAAAATTAATTTTTTTGGTTGAAAATTAATCTTTTTTTGTTGAAAACTCATGTACTTTATTGAAAATTCACCTTTTTGTTAGAAAAATTAATCTATTCGTTTGAAGATTCATCTTTTTATTTGAAAATTCAATTATTCTAGTGAAGATTCATTATTTCATTAAAAAATTAATCTTTTTGGTTAGAAATACTTAAAAAACGATTGTTTCTTATGTTTTGCATGTAAAAATAGTTTATATTACACCTTTTTAAAAAAAATTATATCTGGTTAAACATATTTTTTTAAACTGATAATTTAAAAATTCAATATTTTGTTGAAATTTATATTTTTTAGTGGAAAATTCATGTATTTTGTGGAAAATTTGTCTTTTTTTTTTTGTAAAAATTATTTTTCTTCGTTGAAAAATCATCTTTTTTTTGGTTTAAAATTTAAGTATTCCAGTTGAAGATTCATAATTCTAGTGCAAAATTCATCTTTTTAGTTAGAAATTAATTTTTTTTTTTAATGAAAATTGAACTATTTCATTTTTGGTTGCAAATTTATCTTTTTTAGTTTAAAAGTTAACTATTTGGTTGACAATTTGTATTTTTCAGTTGTAAATTGAACTATTTCGTTAAAAATTGATGTATTTTGTTGAAAAATCATCTTTTCGGTTGAAAATAAAACTATTTTGTTGAAAAAATTATCTTTTTTAGTTGAAAATTCTTTGGTAGAAATTGGTGTTCTTGGTTGAAAATTCATTTTTATTTGTCAAAAAATCAATTATTCTAGTTAAATATTCATCATCTCACTTAAAAATTTATCTTTTTGATTCAAAATTTCACTATTCCAATTAAATATACACAATTTGATTTGCAATTTATCACTTTTTTTGAAAATGTAACTATTTTTTGAAAGTTAGTTTTTTTTGTTGAAAGTAATTTTTTTAACTGAAAATTTAACTTATTCCAACTGAAAATTCTATAGTTGTACTTGAAAATCCATCTGTTTGGTTAAACAAGAAAAAGAATTTTCTTGGTTCAAAATTAATTTTTTTGGTTGAAAATTCAACTGTTCTGTAGAAAGTAGTTTTTGGCTTGAATATTTAACTTTTTTCTTTTGAAAATTCGTTTTTAGACTGAAAATTAATTTTTCAATTCAAAACATAACTATTTTATGTTGCTGAAATTTCACTTTTTTTATTTAATTAATTAATGAATTAAACTTTTTTTTGCGTCTTTTTTGAAATTTAACTTTTTTTGGTAGAAAAATAAACTTCTTGAAATTAATTGATTTGGTTAATGATTTAATTATTTTATTGGAAATTCTTTTTCTTGTGTTAATTTTTTTTAAATTAAAAATATAACTATTTCATTTTTGGTTGAAAATTTTTGTACTTTGTTGAAAAATCATCTCTGGTCGAAAATTGAACTATTCCCTTGAAAATTCAGTTTTTTGGCTGAAGATTCATTATTCTAAATAAAAATTAATTTCTTTGGCTAAAAATTTTTTTTTTGTAACTTGATGTATTTTATTGAAAATTCGTCTTTTTATATAAAATTAATTTTCTTGGTCATAAACTCATCTTTTGGTTTGAAAATTAGTTTCTTTAGTTGAAGATTTAACTTTTTTAATTTGTCCTTTTTCATTTAAAATTAACTTTTTTGACTAAAAATTTAACTGTTGTATTTTTTGTAGTCAATTCATTTTTTTGTTAAAAATTTATCTATTTGGTTGAAAATGCATGTCATTTGTTACGAATTCGTCTTTGATGGTAGAAAATCCATCTGTTTGGTTGAACATCAATTTTTGTAACTTGAAATTGATTTATTAAAATTTAATCTTTAAATTAAAGTTGAAAATTAAATTTATAGTTAAATCCATATTTACTGATTAAAAATTCAACTGTTTTGTAAAGTTGAAGATTCATCATTTTAATTAAAAATTCTTTTCTGGTTGAATATATAACTACTTTGTTAAAAATCAATTTATCTTTTTTTTTTTGTGAAAATTCAACTATTTGGTTGAAAATTAATATTTTGCATTTAAAAATTAAACTATTTGTTTGAAAATGTATGTACTTTTTGGAAAATGCGTCATTTTTGTAGAAAGTTTATCTTTATGGTTGAAAATTAATCTTTTTAGCATAAAATTCAACTATTCCAGTTGAAAATTCAACTATTTCGTTCAAAATTCATGTATTTTGATAAAAAAATTTATACTTTTTGTAAATGTATCAAATATTCATCTTATAGGTTGGAAATAAAATTATTTGGCTGAAAGTTAAACTCTTTTGATTTCAAAGATTTCGCAAAGACTTCTAACATTTCACAAAGATTTTAAAACTTTCAAAAGATTTCGAAGATTTAAACATTTTTAAAAACGGTATAGTGAACCAGATTTCTACGATTTCAAAATTTTTCAAAGATTCGAAACGACTTCAAACTTTTGTAGAAGATTTCACAAAAATTTCAAATATTTTAATGATTTCAAATTAATACAAAAGACTTCAGAAGTATTTCACGAATATTTCAAAAATTTCGTAAAAGGTTCATAAAGTTTTTAAAAGAATACAAAATTTTCAAAGATTTCAAACAGCGTACAGTATACCAGATGTCAAACCTTTAAAAGATTTTAAACGATTTCAACATTTTTTAGAAGTTTTAAAAAGATCTCATAAGGATTTTAAATATTTCAACGATT
The DNA here is from genome assembly GCA_932178445.1 of Andricus quercusramuli. Classification (NCBI taxonomy): domain Eukaryota; kingdom Metazoa; phylum Arthropoda; class Insecta; order Hymenoptera; family Cynipidae; genus Andricus; species Andricus quercusramuli. The sequence continues at coordinate 25,960 of CAKNXH010057064.1, forward strand.
TAATATAAATGCAAAAGATTTCACAAAGTTTTCAAAAGAATTCAAGAATTTTAAACATTTCAAAAAGATATAAACCACATTTCAAACATTTTAAAGATTTTAAACGATTTAAAAATTTCGTAAAAGATGTCACAAAGATTTCAATGATTTCAACAAATACGATAGATTTCAGAAAGATTTTACAAATATTTCAACAAATTAATGATGATTTTATAAGGTTTCAAAACATTTCAAAAATTTTATTTCATGAAAAATTTATTAAAGATTTTTAAAAAATACAAAAATTTCAAAGATTTAAAAAAAATTACAGTACGTCAGATTTCAAAGATTTCAAAAATTGTCAAAGATTTTAAACGATTTCAAATTTGTTGAAGAAGTTTTCAAAAGATTTCACAAATCTTTCAAAGAATTAATGAGGCTTTCATAAGGTTTCAAAACATTTCAAAAGTTTCAAACGATTTCAACTTTTTTTAGAAGATACAGTACACCAGATTTCCAAGATTTCAAAACATCGCAAAGATTTTAAACGATTTCAAAAGGTTTCAACAAATTGGAGAAGATTAAAATAGTTTTTAATGATTTAAAACGAACACAAAAGATTTCACAAAGAATAATTTCGCAAATATTTCAAAGATTTTATAATGATTTCGAAACATTTCAAAACATTTCAGAAAGATTTCAAGGATTTAAAAGATTTTACAAAAATTTTAAAAATTCTAAAATATTTTTGATGATTCCACAAAGATTTCAATGATTTCAACAAATACGAAAGATTTCAGAAAGATTTTACAAATATTTCAAAGAATTAATGAGGCTTTCATAAGGTTTCAAAACATTTCAAAAGTTTTAAACGATTTCAACATTTTTTAGAAGATACAGTACGTCAGATTTCCAAGATTTCAAAACATCGCAAAGATTTTAAACGATTTCAAAAGGTTTCAACAAATTGGAGAAGATTAATTTTAATGATTTAAAACGAACACAAAAGATTTCACAAAGAATAATTTCACAAATATTTCAAAGATTTCATAATGATTTTAAAACATTTCAAACATTTTCAGAAAGACTTCAAGGATTTAAAAGATTTTACAAAATTTTTTAAAATTCCAAAAGATTTTTGATGATTTCACAAAGATTTCAATGATTTCAACAAATACGAAAGATTTCAGAAAGATTTTACAAATATTTCAAAGAATTAATGAGCATTTTATAAGGTTTCAAAACATTTAAAAAATTTTAATTCATGAAAAATTTATTAAAGATTTTTAAAAAATACAAGAATTTCAAAGATTTCAAAAAATGTCAAAGATTTTAAACGATTTCAAATTTTTTAAAGAATTTTTCAAAAGATTTCACAAATCTTTCAAAGAATTAATGAGGCTTTCATAAGGTTTTAAAACATTTCAAAAGTTTTAAACGATTTCAATATTTTTTAGAAGATGTATACCAGATTTCCAAGATTCCAAAACATCGCAAAGATTTTCAACGATTTCAAAAGGTTTCAACAAATTGGAGAAGATTAAAATAGTTTTTAATGATTTAAAATGAACACAAAAAATTTCACAAAGAATAATTTCACAAATATTTCAAAGATTTCATAATGATTTTAAAACATTTCAAAAATTTTCAGAAAGATTTCAAGGATTTCAAAGATTTTACAAAAATTTTAAACATTCTAAAAGATTTTTGATGATTCCACAAAGATTCCAATGATTTCAACAAATACGAAAGATTTCAGAAAGATTTTACAAATATTTCAAAGAATTAATGAGGATTTTATAAGGTTTCAAAACATTTCAAAAATTTTAATTCATGGAAAATTTATTAAAGATTTTTAAAAAATACAAGAATTTCAAAGATTTAAAAAAAATTACAGTACGTCAGATTTCAAAGATTTCAAAAAATTTCAAAGATTTTAAACGATTTCAAATTTTTTAAAGAAGTTTTCAAACGATTTCACAAATATTTCAAAGAATTAATGAGGCTTTCATAAGGTTTCAAAACATTTCAAAAGTTTTAAACGATTTCAACATTTTTTAGAAGATACAGTACACCAGATTTCCAAGATTTCAAAACATCGCAAAGATTTTAAAAGATTTCAAAAGGTTTCAACAAATTGGAGAAGATTAATTTTAATGATTTAAAACGAACACAAAAAATTTCACAAAGAATAATTTCACAAATATTTCAAAGATTTCATAATGATTTCAAAACATTTCAGAAAGATTTCAAGGATTTCAAAGATGTTACAACATTTTTAAAAATTCCAAAAGATTTTTGATGATTTCGCAAAGGTTTCAAATAATTCAACAGATTTTAACGAATTCAGAAAGATTTCGAAAGCTTTCTTTGGAAACTGTTGTCCAATAGAAAAT
>CAKNXH010057064.1:28344-39054 GCA_932178445.1 Andricus quercusramuli
GAAAGATTTCGAAAGCTTTCTTTGGAAACTGTTGTCCAATAGAAAATGAAATGGCTCATTTTTTACATGGATTGGAAATGGTTATTTCATTATTTGATGTAAAAAAAGTAGACCTGGAAAAACTTGACTTCTTGACCTGGAAAATCTGGGAAATACCTTGAATTTCTTTCCTAAGAATCGCTAGACACCCTGATATTTGATTGGATGAAAATCTGAAACTAATTTGTTAAAATAATTTATAGAATTGCCGGAAACGAGTTTCACTCGCAGTATTTCGAATCCTGAAGCGGTGATGAGACGTCGTCGACAGCAGAAGCTGGAAAGAAAATTACAACAGTTTCGAAGTAAAGACGGTGGCCCTGATACCGGAGGTACCTTGAAGATTTATGGAGAAGCACTTTGCAAGGACGTGCCTTACAAGACTTTGCTCCTAAGTGTAAGGGATTCGGCGGTTCAGGTAGTTAGGGAAATGCTATCAAAGTACAATGTCCAGGACGATCCACAGCAGTATTGTCTCGTTCAGGTGAGCATTTCTATTTCTATTTCTATTTACACAGGTGAAATCTGGACCCCATCTCATGATTCAACTTCCCAGGATTTTGAGCACGTACCTACCGATTTGTCCTTTTTCTTTTTCCTTCTCGCCACTCCATTGTCCATTCTCGATGACTCTTTCAGATCGTCCACAAACTACGTTACCAATTGGGCTGTTGGGGATAACTTTGAAGAAAGATTGCAAATTTTTATTCGTTAAAAACTCATCTTTTTTGGTAAAAAAATTCAACAACTTGGTTGAAAGTTGTACTACTTTGTTAAAAAATGATCATTTTGTTTCGTGAAAAATTTGTTTCTTTTTTTGGTTGAAAATTAGCCTTTTTTAACTGAAAACTTCACTGTTCAACATTCAACTATTTGGTTGAAATGTTGTATTATTTAGTTGGAAGTTCAACTATCATCTTTTCCAGTTGAAGATTTATTATTTTACTTAAAACTTCATCACTGGTTAAAAATTTGTTTCTTTTTTCGTTTGGAAATTAGCTCTTGTTAACTGAAAATTTCACTATCAAAAAGTTAACTATTTGGTTGAAAATTTATATTTTTCAGTTGAAAATAAAACTATTTTGTTAAAAATTCATGTTTTTGGTTTAAAACTCATCTATTCCAGTTAAAGATTTATTATTTTACTTAAAACTTCACCACTGGTTAAAAATTTGTTTCATTTTTTTTGAAAAATTATCTTTTTTAGTTCAAAATTCAACTATTTGGTTGTAAATGTATTCTTTTTTTGGTTACAAATTTATCTTTTTTGGTTTAAAATTCAAGTCAAGAATTCGGTTGAAAGTTGTACTACTTTGTAAAAAAATGATCATTTTGTTTCATGATTCATTTCTTTGTTGGAAAATTTAACTGTTTCATTAAAAATTCGTTTCTTTTTTTGGTTGAAAATTAGCCTTTCTTTAACTGAAAATTTCACTGTTCAACATTTAACTATTTGGTTGAAATGTTGTATTATTTAGTTGGAAATTCAACTATCATCTTTTCTGGTAGAAAATTAATCTTTTTTATTGAAAATCAAACTATTTTGTTGAAACTTAAACTATTTTGTTAAAAATTCATGTTTTGGGTTTAAAACTCATCTATTCCAGTTGAAGATTGATTATTTTAGTTAAAAATTCATCACTGGTTGAAAATTTGTTTCTTGTTTTGTTGAAAATTGAACTATTTCATTTTTATTTGAAAAATTATCTTTTTTAGTTCAAAATGCAACTATTTGGTTGTAAATTTATTCTTTTTTGGTTACAAATTCATCTTTTTTTGGTTTAAAATTCAATTCAAGAATTCGGTTAAAAATTTAACAACTTGGTTGAAAGTTGTACTACTTTGTTAAAAAATTATCATTTTGTTTCATGATTCATCTCTTTGTTGGAAAATTTAACTGTTTCGTTAAAAATTCGTTTCTTTTTTTGGTTGAAAATTAGCTCTTGTTAACTGAAAACTTAACTATTAAAAATGTAACTATTTGGTTGAAAATTTATATTTTTCAGTTGAAAATCAAACTATTTTGTTGAAACTTAAACTATTTTGTTAAAAATTCATGTTTTTTGTTTAAAATTCAATTCAAGAATTCGGTTAAAAATTAAACGACTAGAGTAAAAGTTGTACAACTTTGTTAAAAAATTATCATTTTGTTTCAAGATTCATCTCTGGTGGAAAATTTAATTGTTTCATTTCTTTTTTTTCAATTTCATTTCAATTCATTTCTTCTTTTGGTTAAAAATTATCTTTTTTTTTAAATGAAAGTTTCACTATTCAAAATTTAACTATTTGGTTGAAAATTGGTATTTTTTTTAGTTGGAAATTCAACTATTTCGTTGAAAATTCATGTATTTTGTTGAAAAATCATCTTTTCTGGTACAAAATTAATCTTTTTGGTTGAAAGTCAAACTATTTTGTTGAAACTTAAACTCTTTTGTTAAAAATTCATGTTTTTGATTAAAAACTCATCTGTTCCAGTTCAAGATTCATTATTTTATTTAAAACTTCATCACTGGTTGATAATTTGTTTCTCTTTTTGTTGAAAATTAATGTTTTAAACTCAAGATTTAACTATTTCATTTTTGTTTGAAAAATTATCTTTTTTAGTTAAAAATTCATCTTTTTGGTTTAAAATTCAATCCAAGTATTTGGTTAAAAATTTAACAACTTGGTTGAAAGTTGTACTACTTTGTTAAAAAATTATCATTTATTTTCAAGATTCATCTCATTCTTTTTTTTGTTGTTTAAAATTAGCCTTTTTTAACTGAAAATTTCACTGTTCAACATTTAACTATTTGGATAAAATGTTGTATTATTTAGTTGGAAATTCAACAATCATCTTTTCTGGTAGAAAATTAATCTTTTTTATTGAAAATAAAACTATTTTGTTGAAACTTAAACCATTTTGTTAAAAATTCATTTTTTTGGTTTAAAACTCATCTATTGCAATTGAAAATTTATTATTTTACTTCATCACTGGTTGAAAATTTGTTTCTTTTTTTCGTTGAAAATTAGCTCTTGTCAACTGAAAATATCACTATTAAAAATGTAACTATTTGGTTGAAAATTTATATTTTTCAGTTGAAAATAAAACTATTTTCTTGAAACTTAAACTATTTCGTTGAAAATTCATGTTTTGGATTTTAAACTCATCTATTTTAGTTGAAGATTCATTATTTTACTTAAAACTTCATCACTGGTTGAAAATTTGTTTCTTCTTGTGTTGAAAATTAATTTTTTAAACTGAAAATTTAACTATTTCATTTCTGTTTAAAAAATTATCTTTTTTAGTTCAAAATTCAACTATTTGGTTTCTGTTACTGTTAACTATTAACTATTAATTAATTCTATTAACTATTTTGTTTCATGATTCATCTCTTTGTTAGAAAATTTAACTGTTTCGTTAAAAATTCGTTTCTTTTTTGGATTGAAAATTAGCCTTTTTTAACTGAAAATTTCACTGTTCAACATTCAACTATTCTTTTTTGGTTACAAATTCATCTTTTTTGTTAAAAAACCAATTCAAGAATTTTGTTAAAAATTTAACAACTTGGTTGAAAGTTGTACTACTTTGTTAAAAATTATCATTTTGTTTCAAGATTCATCTCTGGTGGAAAATTTAATTGTTTCGTTAAGAATTCTTTAATTTTTTTGGTTGAAAATTAGCCTTTTTTAGCTGAAAGTTTCACTATTCAAAATTTAACTATTTGGTTGAAAATTTGTATTTTTTTTATTTGTAAATTCAATTATTTCGTTGAAAATTCATGTATTCTGTTGAAAAATCATCTTTTCTGGTACAAAATTAATCTTTTTGGTTGATAATTAAACTGTTTTGTTGAAACTTGAACTATTTTGTTAAAAATTCGTGTTTTTAGTTGAAAACTCATCTATTCCAGTTGAAGATTCATTATTTTACCTAAAACTTCATCACTGGTTGAAAATTTGTTTCATTTTTTTGTTGAAAATTAATTTTTTTAACTGAAAATTTAACTATTTCATTTCTGTTTGAAAAATTAACTTTTTTAGTTCAAAATTCAACTTTTTGGTTGTAAATTTATTCTTTTTTGGTTTAAAATTCAATTCAAGAATTCGGTTAAAAATTTAACAACTTGTTTGAAAGTTGTACAACTTTGTTAAAAAATTATCATCTTGTTTCAAAGTTCATCTCTGGTGGAAAATTTAATTGTCTCATTTCTTTTTTTCAATTTCATTTCAATTAATTTATTTTTTTTTGTTGAAAAATAGCTTTTTTTAACTGAAGTTTCACTATTCAAAATTGAACTATTTGGTTGAAAAATTTGTATTTTTTTATTTAGAAATTCAACAATTTCATTGAAAATTCATGTATTTTGTTGAAAAATCATCTTTTTTATTGAAAAATCATCTTTTATGTTAGAAAAATCATCTTTTCTGGTACAAAAAAATTTCTTTTTTTGTTAAAAATTCATGTTTTTGATTAAAAACTCATCTATTCCAGTTGAACATTAATTATTTTACTTAAAACTTCATCACTGGTTGATAATTTGTTTCTTTTTTTATTGAAAATTAATTTTTTAAACTCAAAATTCAACTATTTCATTTTTGTTTGAAAAATTATCTTTTTTAGTTAAAAATTCAGCTATTTGGTTGAAAATTTGTCTAATTGAAAATTCATGTATTTTGTTGAAAAATCATCTTTTCTGGCAGAAAGTTAATCTTTTTTATTGAAAATAAAACTATTTTGTTGAAACTTAAACTCTTTTGTTAAAAATGCATGTTTTGGTTTCTTTTTTTGTTGAAAATTAATTTTTTTAAACTGAGAAATTAACTATTTAATTTTTGTTTGAAAAATTATATTTTTTAGTTTAAAATTCAACTATTTGTTGGAAAATTTATTTTGTTTTGGTTACAAATTCATCATTTTTGATTTAAAATTCAATTGAAGAATTTGGTTAAAAATTTAACAACTTTCAAGATTCACCTCTGGTGGAAAATTTAATTGTGTCATTTCTTTTTTTTCAATTTCATTTCAATTCATTTCTTTTTTTTTGTTTGAAAATTAGCTTTTTTTAACCGAAAGTTTCATTATTCAAAATTTAAGTATTTGGTTAAAAAAATTTTTTTTTTTTATTTGGAAATTCAACTATTTCGTTGAAAATTCACGTATTTTGTTGAAAAATCATGTTTTTTTCTGTTAAAAACTCATCTTTTCTGGTAGATTTTTTTTTGTTGAAAATAAAACTATTTTGTTGAAACTTGAACTCTTTTGTTAAAAATTCATGTTTTTGGTTTGAAATTCAGTTCAAAAATTTGGTTAAAAATTTGTCTGATTGAAAATTCACGTAATTTATTAAAAAATCGTATTTTTGGTAGAAAATTATTGATATATTTTTATTGCTTTCAACTTTCATCTTTTTTGTTTGTAAATTCAACTACCTGGTTGAAAATTGAACTATTTTGTTAAAAAACAATTATTTTAGTGAATTGAAAGTTCATCTTTAGAGTGGAAAATTTAACCAGTTTTTTTTAACTGAAAATATAACTATTCCATTATTGATTACTGATTTATATATTTAATTGACAGTTAAATATTTGAATATTGAACGATTTGGTTAAAAATTCATCTTTTTGGCGAAACTTAAACTATTTTGGCAGAAAATTCAACTATTTATATGGTTAAAAATAAAATATTTATTTTAAAAATTAACTGCTTGGTAGAAAATTAACTTTTTATATTAAAAATTAATAGTTTACGTTTTAAAATTCAAGTGTTTTGTTGAAAAGTCATCTATTTGGTTACAAATTCATCTTTTTGGGTAGAACATTAATATTCATTTTGAAAATTCACCTTTCCAGCTGTGGTTTCAATTATTTTGTTAAATATTCGTATTTTTTGGTACAATTTAACTGGTAGAAAATTTGTTTTTTTTTTTGTTGAAAATTCAACTATTTTAGTAAAAAATTCAACTACGTTTTTTAAAAATTAATCTATCAAAAAAATTAACTACTTAGTAGAAAATTAACTTTTTTTGTGTGTAAAATTCTTGTCTTTTTTTTTTAATCGTCTTTTTGGGTAGGAAATTAATCATATTGGAAAATTCAACTATTTGGCTTTGGGTAAAAAAAATCAATAATTTGATTGAAAGACAATCCATTTTGTTAAAAATTCGTATTTTTCAGTTAAATGTAACTGGTACATTTTTTTTTTTTTGTTGAAAACTTATTTTTTTGTTTAAATTCATCTATTTTCGTAGAAATTTCAACTATTTGGGTTTGGGCGGAAAATTCAATCGTTTTGTAAAAAATTGATCTATTTTGTTCAAATTTCGTTCTTTTTTTTTATAGAAAATTAATCTTCAATTCTAAAAATTCATCTTTTTGGCTGTGAATTCGACTATTTTGTTACAAATTCATATGTTTTGGTTGAATTAAACTGGTAGAAAATTCTTTTCTTTTTTGTTGAAAATTAATTTTTCAAACTGAAAATGTAACTATTCTATTTTTGGTTGAAGATTCAACTATTTTGGTAGAAAATTCAAGTATCAATTTAAAAATGAAACTTTTGATTTGAAAAATTAATTACTTGGTAGAAAATTCACTTTTTTGTATTGAAAGTTCGTCTTTTCGAGCAGAAAAGTTAATCTTCTTTTTTTGAAAAATCATCATTTTTTGGTTACTTTCGTAAGGGGGGGGGGGCGATATCCCAAAAATTGGTAACGTAGTTTATGGATGACCCCTTTTGGTCGAATGATAGCCATTTATCATCTGCACCAGTCTGTGATTTCTCATCAAAAGCGAATCTTTTTTATGACGGTCTGTTGATATTGAGCGAGTGATCGTTGATTATAATGGGTGGATCCGATTTTTATAAATATTATCATTATCGAGAACATTGATGATTATAAGAGGGATCAGAGTCTTTCCCCTTTGTGAAATTCCCGAATAGTTTATAATATTACCGAATTGGAAAATTCCCGAATTTATCAATTACATTTTTTTATTTATAAAATTAATTACATTATTACAATTAATTTTTTGTTTATTTGAAAAAAAATTAATTGTTTATATTCGGGAATGTTATATTTTGGATATTTTATAATTCGGCAATTTTCTGTCGCGAATTTAAAAATTCGGTAATATTATAAACTGTCAGGAATTTTATTATTCGGAAATTTTCCAATTCGGTAATATTATAAACTGTTTGGAAATTTTATTATTCGGAAATTTTCCAATTCGGTAATATTATAAACTGTTTGGAAATTTTATCATTCGGGAATTTTCCAATTCGTGAATTTTATTATTCGGAAATTTTATCATTCGGGAATTTTATTATTCGGGAATTTTCTAATTCAGAAATTCTACCTTTTTTATATAATATATAAAAGGATGATTGAAAAATCTCGAAAAATAAAATTCCCGTATAATAAATTCCTGAAATCATAAAATTGCCGATATCTAAACATCCCCAAACTATAAAATTCCCGAATGTAAACAATTAAAAAAATTGTTTTTTTTTTTTAATATTATTATTCATAAAAAATACAAAAATCGAATATTTTTATAACATCATTTTTTTAAGTTTAAATTTCTTTTATATTATTGTTTAGATTTAAATTAACAACAAATAAAAAATATAGATTTTTCTAATAAAATATTTGTTTAAGAATGTGCATTGTGCATAGTATTAAAAAAACTTTACAAAAAACGTTCTCGAAAATCGAATTTTTCATTTAAAAAAAGAATAAAGAAGGAACTTCGATATAAATCAGTGCTAAATTGAATCCTGCAAAGTTTGTTAGGATAATGTTATTAGATTCGGAACAGATGCAAGGACTTTAAGGGATAAATTCTTTTTCGTTCGTGGCGCAGGTGTTTTTAAATTTACTTTTCAGGCAATTTTTATACAATTATTATTTTAAATTCAATTAATAATTTTTTTAAATTTTAAACATAAAGACATTTTTTTGATAAAAATATTTTATTATTGTATTGTTAATAAATAAATAATATTCAATAGAAAACAATTTTTTAATTGTTTAAATTCGGGATTTTATAATTCGGGAATTTCCTAATTTGGATATTTTATAATTCGGCAATTTTCTGTCGGGAATTATCCAATTCCGGATTATTATATTTTGGCAATTTTATAATTTCGGGAATTTAACAATGTTGGTTATTTTATTTTTCGGGATTTTTCAGTCGTCCCAATATAAAACGTTATTAATTAAGCTTTATAATTAAAATTACATTATTTATGATTAAATAAAGTGTAAAATAAAAAAAATGGAAAATATGTCTAAACACGAATATAACTATATAAGTTCAAATATTAATTATAGTAAAGACCCGGGAACAGTAATTTATTTTTTACCCGGAATTTAAACAATTTTTGAAGAAAAATCTATCCAATCATTTGAAATCTCACAAATTTAATATAATATGACATGATGCAATTTAATTCAAAGTTTCATTTCAATAAAAAAAATTATTTTTTTTTTAATTTGCAATATTTTGTGATTTGGAAGAAGGATAATTTTTCATTTCTAACATTTCTATTGACTTGAGAGGGAGAAAATTGTGGGTTTTATTTTTTTTTAATTGGAAGGGCCCCTATTTTGTTTTTATAATTTTTATTGAGTTGGAAGGGATGGAATTTTGATTATTTATTTTTGTTCTGAATTATAAGATTCCATTTTTTTTCTTTTCAACATTTTTACTGAGTTTAAGGGAAAATTTTTTCTGGATTAGAAGAGGGAAACTTTTAAAAGTTATATTGCGTTGGAAAGAAGGATTTTTTTCTGAATTGTAAGAGGGACATTTTTTATTTTTAAGATTTTTATAGTTTCAGAAGGGACGAAATTTGTGTTATTAATTTTCATTCTGAATTGGAAAAAAATATTTTTTCTTTTTTGAAGTTTCATTGAGTTGAAGGTGTAACTTTTTATTTTTAATATTTTTTTTTAATTGTAGAAGGGTAATTTAAAAAAAAAATATTTTTATTGAGTTGGAAAGCAGAACATTTCGGTTTTTGCATTTTTTTCGGAATTGAAATAGGGACATTTTTTGTGTTTTAAATTTTTATCGAGTTGGAAGAGAGGAAAATTTATTTAATAATTTTTTTCTGAATTGGAAGAGGACAATTTTTTCTTTACATTTTTTGATTGGACAGGGGGCAAATTTGGTATTTTTATCATTCAGATGAAAGGGGAAACTTTTTATTTTCAACTTTTTACTGAAGTGGAACAGTTTAGAATTTAAAATTTTGCAGTTTAATGGCATTTAATTCTAAATTATTAAGCGTTTGAATTGAGGAAATTTTAAGCTTTAATTTAAACATTTTAATATTTAAAAGAGTTCTACTACGAGTGTTTTAACTTGCAGTTCAGTTTTGATTACTTCATTTAAAAAAAAATTCGGTTTAAAAGTTCAATTTTTTTATTTCAATAACTGTGAACAATTTTTTGCTAAACGGCAAATTACCCAGAAGCTTCTTATCTATTATATTATTTTAGTTTAACAAATTTCTATCTTCCGTGATAAGAATTACCAAAGGAAGATAATTCTGATTTTAGCTTGAAAGATAGAAAGCAGATTTCTGCTACAAAAGCTGTCGGTAAGGAAATTCCCTGCATGTCTGAGTCGATATCAACCCCTTTGGAGTCCCTAAAAGATCGAGTGTCGATAATGATAATAGTATCCAAAATTATTCAAAAGAAAAATACAAATTTAAATTAAAAATAATAATTTTAAATCAATAAAATTTATAAATTAGAGGGATCACAGTCTTTTTCCTATTCACCTGCGCTTCCCTTTTTTTTAAACTTCCCTTTTCCCCTATTTTTGAAAAAATCCCCTTTTTCCCTTCTCTCTTTAAGTATACTACATTTAAAAATATAATCCATACTTAAATTACGCTAAAAATATTATATTCATAACTATTATATTATATAATAACTATAATAATATATATATATATATATATATATATATAATATAATAAATATTACTTTTTCAGATTCAAGTATAAAATGTTACTAATTAATGTTTATACTTTAAAATTGGATTTTTTTTCAAATTATTAATTATAGAAAAAATATTATAATATTTCTTATAAAAAATGGTTTCTTCTCTGCTTGTAAAAAATGATTTTAAAAAATAAATTCAAAGTCTACTATTATAATTTTAGTCCAGAATTCATCTCTTGGGTTGAAAATTCAACTGTTTTGTGGAAAATTTGTCTTTTTGACTAGAAACTTTCACAATTTGGGTGTCATTTTTTTTCTTTTTTTTTTTATAGAAAAATCTATCTTAGCTGCAAATTTGTCTTTTTGGTTTGAAAATTCATCTCTTTTGATTAAGGATTCAACTGTTTTGCTGAAAATTCGTGTTTTTGGGTTGTATTCGACTGTCTTTGATTAAAAATATAAATCTTTTTTGGTTTAAGTATCAACTATTACATTTTTTGTTGAGAATTTATCTTTATTGTTTGATATTACATTTTTGTTGGCTGAAGATTCATCTTTTGTTTGAAATTTTTGTTTAAATTAATTTTTTTTAATTGAAAATTTAACTATTCAATTTTTGGTTCAAAATTGATATTTTTCGTTGAAAATTCGTCTTTTTGGTAGAAGATTAATTTTCTTGGTAAAAAAATAATCTTCTTGTTTGAAAACTTATATTTTTGGATAGAAAATT
>CAKNXH010057065.1:0-11990 GCA_932178445.1 Andricus quercusramuli
CCAGTTGAAGATTCATCACTTTGTTTGAAAATGTAACAATTTTGTTGAAAATTAGTTTTTTTTTGTTGCAAATTAGTTTTTTCATCTGTTTGGTCAAAAAATCCACTATTTCAGTTAAAGATTAATCATTTCAGTTGAAAATTCATGTATTTTGTTGAAAAATCGTCTTTGTGGTAGAAAATTCATTTTCTTGGTTTAAAATTCAAGTATTCCAGCTAAATATCCATCATTTTTTGAAAATTCATCGTTTCGCTTGAAAATCAAACTACTTGGTTGAAAGTTAAATTAAATTTGTTTTTAAAATAAATCTGTTTTTTTTCTGAAAAATTAATTTTTTTAACTGAAAATTTAACTTTTTCATTTTTGTTGAAAACTGATCTTTTTTGTTCAAAATTCAGCTATTTGTTTGAAAATTGATATTTTTCAGTTAAAAATTCAATTTTTAAATTGAGAATTAATGTATTGTTTTGAAAAATCGTATTTTTGGTAAAAAAAATTAATCTTTTTGTTTGAAAATTCAACTGTTTGGTTAAAAATTCATCTATCTTTTTGAAAATCCAAATTTTTACTTGAAAAGTAAGGAATTTAAATGGTTTAAATTGAATTATATATAGTGCCTACATTAATTTTAAGAAAATATGCACTGCATTTTAAGTATAAGTATAGAAAATAAAAATTTGTTTGAATTATTATTCAAATTCATGGACTTTAAGAGAAAAATTGAAGAAGTGATTAATTAGGTTTTTAGTATTATTTAATTATTTAATTATTCGTTCATGTTAAAATATTTAAGAATATCTTGTAATATTAATTGAATTCCTAGAAACTGAAAAAAAAACATTATTTATAATTGATTCGCAAAACTGTATACATATCCGAGTCGATTGTTTTAAAATATACGAAATATTTGAATGGCTACATGCTGTGAAAAATTATACCTGGAAAAAACTTAGGATACCTGGAAAAAACCTGGAATTGTCAGGGAATTTTTTTCCAGGATTTGAGTAGACACCCTGATATAATTTTAAACATTTAAAAAATGTATTGATTTATTCTTCAAACTATTTTATTTCCTAAAACGCATTCTCTCCTTTGCCTGCTTAGTCAAGCTTTATTTATAAAATACCGATGCGGACCGATATCAGTTCTCTGAAAGAACACATTGTGTCGCGCTTATGTTACGCATCTGCATTTAGAATTAGGCTAATTATATTTTAGGAAGAAGAATATTAAAAATTGAAATTTCATTATGAAAAATTCATTATTATGACACTTATCATTATTATTACACATCTAAGTACTCAAAACTGTTATGAAAAATATTGAAAATTATTTCCTTTTTTTTTAATTAGACACAGCATATTTTCCTCCGGTTTGTAAATAATTTACAATTGTTTAAACAATTATTCGTTTGAGAGAGGGGGGAGAGAGTGAGAGTGAGAAGCAAGCCTACGTTCTGTGACATGAGACACAGCGCGTGTGTCAGAGGCCTGCGTTACACTTTCATTTTATTAACCACAGTTTTTCTTTTAGATCCTTTCGATCTCGTCGGATTGAAAATGCCTTCTCATGAAGAAGGCAGTACTGACGGATTAGAACTATCAGAATTGGAACTCAGTGCAGGCGAAACGGATATTGACGGCATCAAGTTCCAGAGTGGCCACTTTGAAAAAGGCTCGTCATCTGAAGAAGAAGAAGAAGAAGAAGAAGAAGTAGAACTTGATCCAAAATCGCAATCTTTTTTAAGTCACAGCCGAGAAGATAGCGATAGTGAATTTGAAATAATTGATAGCCGTGAAATAGTCCATTTCAAAGATGTTTGATCAAAGTAGTCCAGCATCTGTGTAAGTTTTTGCAAAGAGGTCTCTTTCATCAGATTCAGGAAATTTCATGCAAAAGAAAAACATACAAGTTCACGGTAATGTATAAAGCAAAAAGGAATCTAGTTTGTTTAAAAAAAAATGCAAAATATTTATATCTTATTTCGTTATATTTTTTTGTGGTTTTTCTATTGACACTTAGTTTTGTACTATGATGCGTGAATAACCCGGTTGGAAAATTTTTTACAAAAAAGTACAGAAAACAAAAATTACAACGAAAATTACGGGAAAGTATAACTTTTTTCTATTATTGAGACGATTTTTGTACTTTTTTTTTGTATTGTTATGTACATTGTTATATTTTATTGTAGTTTTAATTTTTTAGAAGAATTTACATGTTTTGCAGAGCTAAAAAGTTGTTCTTTTTGGACCGAGGATGACAAATATTTAAAATATTGCAATGAGATAATTTTAAATCAAGATGTAATAATTAATCCATGATCGCTATTACAAAAAAGCTTTTATGTTTAAACTTTAAAGGAATGGTAGACACCATAATATGTAATTTAAAATTATGTCATTGCAATTAAAAGATTCGAACTCTTGAAAATAAATATTTTTTCTCTGGAAATTATAAAAATTGAACTGCAAATTGAAACATTCGAAGTAAAATACTTTTGAATTTTTCACTTTTAAAATTAAAGCTTAAAAAAATGTTTATTGAAACGCTCAATAATTTACGCGTATAAAATGGAAGCTTTTAACACTTTTCAACTGAAATTTTTTTAATTAAAAGACGTTAAACTGCAAAATTTCAACTTTTATACTTTTGCTTTATAAATTTTCAAAAATATATCATTTAAAGCAATTTTAAGCTAGAAGAATTAATTCATACATTAAAATTTGTTTCAAAGTCTTTTTAAATATTCTCTTAAAAATTTGTTGTAAGAAAATAATTTAAAAAAATTTCAGGAATCTAATAATAATATTGTTATCTTGAAACTCGAATTTTTCCTACAATTTAAAAAAAATCCTGTTAAAGTAAAGAAAACACCTTAAAATAATCCAGATTCTGTTTTTGACAATTTTGGAAATACTATTAAATATTCTTTTTAAATTAATTTTTCAAGCAAAAAAATTACTGTTAGTTTTTCTAGAAATTTTGATACACATTTTTTATTCATTTAAAATATTTTAAATACTTATAAAGCTTATAAATTTTCTGTTCGAAATCTTCCAGAATCTATATTGTCTATGAAATGGTTTGAAATCTTTCCGCATTTTAAATTATTTTTGAATTTTTTTTTAAACTTTTAAATATTTTTTTAATTTGCTCGATTATTTTACAAATTAATAATTGTTCAATTGAGTTTCGTGAATCTACAATTGGTTTACAATTGGTTTTGAAATATTTTTAAATATTCTCTTAAAATTAATTTTTCAAAATAAAAAATCATTTTAAATATTCCCAGAAAACTTAAGAATTTTTTTTTCTTAAAACCTCTAAAGATCTTTGAAAAGTTTTAAAATTTTATTTTGAAATATTCAAAAATCTGCATTGTGTATTAAATGGTTTAAAATCTTTTCAGGTGCTAAATTATTTTGTAATCTTTTTAAAACTTCTAAATATATTTTTAATTTGTTCGATTCTTTTAAAAATTAATGATTGTTCAATTGTCATTTATTAATTAAAAAATTTTGTTTTAAATCTTTTTAAATATTCTCTTACAGTTAATTTTTCAATCCTTGAAAATCTTCAACATTTTATTTCGAACCCTTCAAAAATCTAAATTTACTTTTTTATTTTTCAAAATATTTTCCAATTTTAAATTAATTTTGGTTTTCTCGAAGCTTGTAAATATCTCTCAAACTAACTTAAATTTTTTCCAAATTGATAATGGTTCAATTGTCATTTATTAATGAAAATAGCTAGTTTCAAATCTTTTTAAATATTTCCTTGAAATTAATTTTTCAAATTAAAAATCATTTTCAATTTTCAATTTCCCAGCAAACTTGATAATTTATTTTTTATTTTTTTAAAACCTTTAAAAATCCTTGAAAAGCTTTAAAATTTTATTTCAAAACCTGCAAAAATCTACATTGTGTATTAAATGGTTTTAAATCTTTTCAGGTGTTGAATTATTTTGGAATTTTTTTAAAACTTCTACATATATTTTTAATTTGCTTGATCATTTTACAGATTAATAACTGTTCTATTGTCATTTAATAATCAAAAAAGCTTGTTTTAAATCTTTTTATATATTTTCTTAAAATTAATTTTTCAAAATAAAAAGTCTTTTTAAATTTTCCCAGCAAAATTAAGAATTTTTTTTATTTCCTTAAAATCTTTAAAGATCCTTGAAAAGCTTCAAAATTTTATTTTGAAACCCTCAAAAATCTACATTGTGTATTAATTGGTTTTCAAATCTTTTCACGTTTTAAATTATTTTGGAATCTTTTTAAAACTTCCAAATATATTTTTAATTTGCTGGATTATTTTACAAATTAATAATTGTTCAATTGTCATTTATTAATCAAAAAAGCTTGTTTTAAATCTTTTTATATATTTTCTTAAAATTAATTTTTCAAAATGAAAAATCTTTTTAAATTTTCCCAGAAAAATGAAGAATTTTTTTTTATTTTCTTAAAATCTTTAAATATCCTTGAAAAGCTTCAAATTTTTATTTCGAATTCGCGTTTTAAATTATTTTGTAATCTTTTTAAAACTTCCAAATATATTTTAATTTGCTGGATTATTTTACAAATTAAAAATTGTTCAATTGTCATTTATTAATCAAAAAAGCTTGTTTTAAATCTTTTGATATATTTTCTTAAACTTAATTTTTTTAAATAAAAAATCTTTTTAAATTTTCCCAGCAAAATTAAGATTTTTTTTTTATTTTCTTAAAACCTTTAAAGATCCTTGAAAAGCTTCAAAATTTTATTTTGAAATCTTTTCACTTGTTAAATTATTTTGGAATCTTTTTAAAACTTCTAAATATATTTTTTATTTATTCGATTATTTTCCAAATTAATATTCGTTCAATTGTCATCTATTAGTAAAAAAAAAACACTTGTTTTAAATCTTTTTAAATATTCTCTTACAATTAATTTTTCAAAATAAAAAATCATTTTTAATTTTCCCAGAAATCTTAAGATTTTTTTTTCAACTTTTGAAGATCCTTTAAAAGCTTCAAAATTTTATTTCGAAACCTTCAAAAATCTAAATTTAGTTTTTTATTTTTCGAAATATTTTCCAGTTTTAAATTAAGTTTGATTTTTCTCAAAACTTGTAAATATCTCTTAAACTAACTCAAATTTTTTTCCAAATTGATAATTTTTCAATTGTTATTTATGCATCGAAATTCAATAATTTCTCTTAGATTATAAAAAATTTGTTAAATAGAGGTTTTCTAGTTTGAATATTTCAGTTTCAAATTGTTTAGTTTTTAATATTTGATTTATAAATATAATATTTAATATAATATTTATAAATTTAATAATAAAAGATAGAAATATTACAAAATTAAAAAAAATGTCATCCTTAATTGAATAAGAACGTGTAATTATGAATCTATTAATTTAAAATTATTTAAAAATTATGAAAAATTTCTATTTTTAACGTTAAAATATTGTTCAATTTTCAATAATGAAACTACAGTTCAATGTGATTTATTATAATAGCAAAATTCTTGTTAAAAGTGTATTATTTTTATAAATTGTAGTTTCTTGTAGAAACATTTTTTATTACATATCTTACAAAAATTGACAGTAAAGTACAAGTCGAAATGTTGATGCAAATTCTAGAAGTATTGTTTGTAACAATTTATATTTTTGCGTAATTTTCTACAATAATTTACGTAAAATTAAAAGTGTTTTTATAACGTTAAATACCGAAATTTAACCCAAAAATCCTGTTTTCTATAATATCTTGTAGATTTGTACAAGAAAGTAAAAAAAATAATCGCAAAGTTACACAAAATTTTGAATTATAGAAACTTATACTTTATTGTTATTTTTTTTTACTTTTCTACAAGAAAATGCAAGCAAAAAATTAGCTATTTGTATTTAACTTATTGTAAAAATTTTTTCCACCACGGATGTTACATTAATCTTTTAAACACGGGTACTGGAATATAACGAATAATTTATTTGCAAATGAGTGCATATTACTGCGGTGTTACACAAAATGTCTGTAACCAAAGTCATCTAATAATTCTATATACACTATATAAATATTTTTTCATCATTATTAATTTACATGGAATTCAACAGGTAGGATAGAAATGGCAGAAGACGTTACTTATTTTTTTTTTTTGGAGAAATATTCTTTTATACACATTATAACTCCATACCTTAGAAAAAAATAGAATTTTCTACACCGATGTATTTAAATCGATACAACTTATTTTTTATTTATTATGATCAGAGCTGGATTAAGGGAGGTATCAATTTTTAAAAAATGGATACGTAAATTTGTATGGATGTTTGATCAATATTGCATATCAAATTGATACCTTGATCCCTTGATCACATTGATACCTGAAACTGATACCTTCACGAATTTACACAGTAACGTATATAATTTTTTTTTTTAAGAAATGGGTCTCAAAAAATGTATCAATTTTGGGAAACGCCTTGTCTTAATCTGGCTCTGATTATGGTGCCATGCAAAAAATATTTTACTAAAATACTTTGATGAATTTTAAAATCATTTTAATCACTTTCGTCAATTTTATCATGGAAACATTTTTGAGCAATAGAAGATTTATACTTTCATTTATGCCGAGTTTTATTCAAAATGCATAATTTATAAATCTACAGTGTTAAATGTTTTGATTAAATTCTATTTAAAATTTTTTTTTCATTCAATTTTTCTCGAGACATGTACAAAAATTGTACATGCGAAATAGAAGAATGTCTGCACAGGGATAATATTTTTAAGAAAGTATAATTTATGAATTTGTGCTAGAACAATTTTAAACAGACTTGATCTGTTATTGTTCATTTAATGTCATTTAACAATTGCTCTCCGAATTATTTTCAAAATAATTACTTTTTTCCTACAATTATTTATATTTGTCGCATTTCAGATTTTAAAAAATTCACACAGTGAATTGTTAAAATGATAGAAAAAGATTATTTATTTATATACACATGAACAATATACACACTCTTATTGTACAATAAGTATCATAATCATAATATTTTCTAAATTCAGTGGAGTGCGTACATTTCTGCAATAAAATAATAAATCCACTGTTTTAGCGCTGATTGAGGAGTGCTTTTTAAAAAAAGAAGGCTCATGATTGGTAACAAGCGTAGTAAAAAAATACTGCGGTGTGCCTTTTTCTATTTTTCCTTTACTACTCATCTGTACAAAATACATGGCAAACACGTAAACGTAATTATACACGCAGGTAGATGTATATTTTATGCGAATAAAAATTACGCATTGTTGTGAAAGTTGCGAGCAATGCAAAAAAGAGTTCTGTTCAAAATAAATCTGGTTTTAAAA
Source organism: Andricus quercusramuli (assembly GCA_932178445.1). NCBI lineage: Eukaryota > Metazoa > Arthropoda > Insecta > Hymenoptera > Cynipidae > Andricus > Andricus quercusramuli. The sequence continues at coordinate 7,339 of CAKNXH010057065.1, forward strand.
TTATCCAGCACTGTTTTCTTTTATTTAAAAAACAAAAAACCCCCTACATTCAAGTCGGAAATATTAAATCGGAGAGGATTTTTATATTATTTTTAATCAGAGCATTCGGTGATTAATTTTGCGTCAGGCAAAATAGGTTGCGCGTTCTTCCTTTCAGGCAAAACTTGAAGCAAAGTTTCTTGCCAAGTCTTTCCTTCTGCGATCCTCAGGAGTATTTCGAATACTAGAAAGAGTGTGTAGACAGAGAATTTAATTAAATAACACCCAATAATGTACATTTTCAGGGTGGCGACTTGACCGGGAAACTGGGAATTTATTTTAAAAACCGGGGAATTTACTTCTGGTCGCAGTAAAATTCAAGTTCTCAAAATTTAAATAATTTTGGTCAACTTAAAAAAGTATATGAGTGTTTATTAGGTAAATTATAATTTATAATTAATTTGAATTTATTTTTAAAAAGCTATCTAAATGATTGAATAATTTTTGGTAGCAGCGGTGGGATTGCATACATCCCACCGCTGCCACCATTTACAAAAGTACAAATGTATAGTGTTCTAAAGAGTATTTTATATCTTTATTCATAATAATTAAATTATTTAAATTTCAATTATTATACAAATTACATACATTATACAAATTATTAATAAAAGTTCAATCATTCATTCGTAAAATAGAGCCAAAGTGTCAGTCATTTAGTTCGAAAAAAAAAAATTTCAAAATTTTCTTTCTTTTGGTTGAATTTAACTGTTTTTTATTTAAATTTGATCAGTTGAAGTTTCTTTTCTTTGATTGAAAATTTAACTGCTTTGTTGAAAAGTTGTCTTTTATTTGTATTATTTTTTGTTAAAAACTGATCTTTTTTATTTAAAAAATTACATAATTTCTTGAATCAGTCTTTTTCGTTAAAAAGTGATCAACTGAAAATTTAACTCCCATTTTTGGTTAAAAATCAGCCTCTTTTAGTTTAAAAATCAACAATTTGGATGTAAATTCATGTATTTTATTATAAATTTGTTTCTTTTGATTGAAAATTAATTTGTATGCTTAAAAATTAATCCTTTTGATTGAAAAATCATTTTTCGGTTGAAAATTTAACTAACTTATAAAAATTCGTTTTTCTTTCCTTGAAAATTGATTTTTTTAGTTGGAAATTATACTTCTTTTCTAAAAATTCATTTATTTTGGCTAATAATGCATTTCTTTTGTTAACAATTTAACTACTTTGTTAAAAATATTTGTTGTTAAAAATAAATATTTCAGTTAATTCATCGTTTTGGCTTTGAAAAGAAAATTTTTTTCAATCGTCTTCTTTCTTTTGGTTGAATTCAACTGTTTGGATGTAAATTCATGTATTTTATTAAAAATTCGTTTCTTTTGGTTGAAAATTAATCTTTATGCTTAACAATTAATCTTTTTGGTTGAAAAATCATTTTCCGGTTGAAAATTTAACAAAGTTTTTAAATTTTCGTTTTTATTTTCTTGAAAATTGACTTTTTAGTTAAAAATTTAACTATATGTTTGAAAATTGACTTTTTTCAGAAAATTAAACTTCTTTTTTGCGAATTCATTTATTTTGGTTAATAATTAATTTCTTTTGTTAAAAATTTAACTACTTTGTTAAAAATATTTTTTATTGTTAAAAATTAATATTTCAATTGAAAATTCATCAGTTTAGGTTGAAAATTTAAGTATTTTGTTCAAACCTTCTATTTCTGATTTTGGCTTTGAAAAGAAAAAATTAAAAAATAGTCTTTCTTTTGGTTGATTTCAACTGTTCGGCTACAATTTCATGTATGGTATGGAGAATTTGTCCCTTTTCGTAAAAAATTAATCTTGATACTTAACAATCAATTTTTGTGGTTGGAAACTCATTTTCTTGTTGAAAATTTAATTAACTCATAAAATTTCGTTTTTCTTTTCTTGAAAATTGATCTTTTTAGTTGAAACTTCAACTATTTGTTTGAAAATTGACTTCTTATTAGAAAATTATTCTTCTTGTTTGTAAATTCATTTCTTTGGTTTAAAATTTCACTGTTTTATTAAAAATGTTGTTTTTTTTTCGTTGAAAATTCATTTTTTTGTTGAAAATTTGTTGTTTTTTTGTTGAAAATTTGTTGTTTTTTTGTAGAAAATTAATCTTCTTATTTGAAAATACATCTTTTGGTTTAAAAATTCATTATATTTAGTTGGAAATTAAATTTTTCTGTTCAAACCTCCTTTTTTCGGTTCAAAATTATTTTTTTAACTGAAAATTTATCTATTGCTTGTTTTAGTACACATTTTTTTAAATTCATTTCTTTCTACAGAAATTTAACTATTTTATTGAAAAAAATTTGGTTAAAAATTAATTTTTGAACTTAAAAATTAAGTATTTCACTTAAAGTTCGTATTTTTTGTTTAAATTCAACTCTTTTCTATTTCATATTCAAATATTTAAAATCTTATTCGGTTGGAATATGGCTGAAAATTCAACTATTGTACTGAAACTTTCGCTTTTTTTATTGAAAATTAATTTTTTTTTACAGAAAATTTAACTATTCCATTTTTGGTTTAAAATGTTTTCTTTATTAGTTGAAAATTCACTTTTTTGTTGTTTCAAAACTTACCTTCATTTATATAAGGAAACAAAATAAATTTTGTTTCTAAATATATTTAAAACACTTTTTAAATGTGTTATCAAGTAAAAAAGATAAATTTTCAACCAAAGAAATTAATTTTTTACTAAAATGGTGAATCTTCCAACAAAAATATTAATTTAAAAACAAATAGTTAAATTTTCAACCCAGAAGATTAATTTTCTACCAAAAAAGACTCATTTTCAACAAATTACATGAATTTTCATTTGGAAAATAATCAATTAAAAAAAAAAAAACAAAAAAAAAACGAATTTTCCAACAAATATTTTTTGTCATTAAAAAATGATTTTTTAACCAAAAATAGAACAATGAAATTCTCAGTTAAGGCAATCAAATTTCAACCACAAAAATTAATTCTGAACAAAATAATTCAATTTTAAACTAAAAAAGATAAATTTGGAAATCAAAAATATAATATCTCAATCTGCAGTTAGAAAAGTAAGTTAAAAAAACGAGTTTTCATCCAAATTAATTTTCAACTAGAAATATAAATTTTCAAGCGAAAATGAAATATCTTCAGTCAAAAAAATTAATTTCCAGCTAAAAAAAAACAACTAATTTTCAACCAAAGAAATTAATTTTTAATTACAATGATGAATTTTCAACCAAAAATATGAAATTTTGACCAAATAGTGGATTTTTCAATCCAAAAGATGAATTTTCTATCAACAAAAAAATCGAATTTTCAACTAAATGGTTTTTTTTTTCAATGAAAGAAATGAACTCTTAACAAAAAACAAAATAGTTAAATTTTCTATTAGACAGATAATTTTTTAACGAAAAAGATTACTTTTTTATCAAAAAAGATCAATTTTCCACACAAAAATGGAATAGCTAAAGTTAATTTTTAACTAAAATGATGAAGGTTCAACAAAAAAAAAAAGAAGAATTTTAAACCAAATACATGAATTTTAAACTGAAAACATAAATTTTCTACCAAAAATAAAGTAGGATAATTTTCAGTTGGTAAAATAAATTTTCAACCAAAAAACAAACGAATTTTCAACAAAAAAACAGTTAAATTTTTATCCAAAGGAATTAATTCTCAACCAAGAAAAAAAGAAATTTCAACTAATGAGATTACTCTTTTACAAAAAAATACGGATTTTCAACAAATAGTTAAATTTTCTAAAAGATAGAAAACTAAAGATAGAAGAGTTACATTTTTAATAAAAAAATTAATTTGCAATAAAATTAAAGTAAATTTTCAACGAAATAGTATAATTTTTGACAAACAAGATTAAATTTCTATCAAACAAAATTAAATTTCTATCAAACAAAATAAATTGTCGACAAAAATGGAAGTTACATTTCCAGTTGAAAAAATTAATTCTAAAAAAGAAAAAACTATTTTTCAACCAAAAAGATCAAACTTCAACCAGTAAGATGAATTTTCTACCAAAACAGATAAATTTTTAATAAAGTACGTGAATTTTTAACTAAATATTTGCATTTTTAAAGGATTTTTCAACCAAAAAGATGAATGAGTCACCAAGAAGATTAAATATTCTCCCACGAAATTCGAACTTTCAATAAAATACAAGAATTTTAAACCATATATTTGAATCTTCAACTTAAGAAAATAAATTTTGAACCAAACATGTATACGAGTTAATTTTTCAGTCAAAACAATTCATTTTCAGCTAGAAAACATAATTTTCAACAAAATAATTAAATTTGCTAAAAATGCAACTACTCGGTTAAAAATTGATATCTTTTTTGTACAAAATTAATCTTTATGGTTGAAAATTCATCTTTTTGTCATAAAATTCAGCTATTCTAGTTGAAGATTCATCATTTTAGTATAAAATTCATCAGTTTGGTTTAAAATTAGTTACTTTAAATAAAAATTTAACTGTTCCATTTTTAGTTGAAAATTGATCTTTTTTAGTTCAAAATTCAACAATTTGGATGAAAATTTGTCTTTTTTAATTGAAAATTCAACTATTTCGTTGAAAATTCACGTATTTTGTTGAAAAATCGATTCTTTTGTAGAAAATTATCTTTTTATATTCA
>CAKNXH010057067.1:1027-37206 GCA_932178445.1 Andricus quercusramuli
CCCCCCCCCTTTCTTACGTGATATTGAACTAAGAATTTTTCTTAATAGCGTTGAATAGTTACACGTCATTAGGAAAACTAAAACACGTTATTATTTGACATAAACAAAAGATTTTTATTTTTTTGAAAAAATAATCTATGAAAGTAGAAGTAGCTACTGTGATCGTTCAAATTGAAACAATAATTGACGTATTAAGATATTACGTAAGAATTGTTTTGGTTGAATATACATGAATTTTGTTGAAAATTCGTCTTTTAATCGAAAGTTAATCTTTGTATAGGTTAAAAATTCAGCTATTTGGTAACAAAATCAACTATTTCGTACTTAAAGATACACTTCTGTATCTTTCTAATAAATTATATAATCAGAGATATTTTTTTCCAACTATCTGAAGAAGGGAAAAAGCTGGTCGTTTTTGAAACATATATGCGTCATATATTTTGCGTCACATTGTCGATGAGAATTTCACATGTAATCAATGTACATACAAACTAAATTCTATTATATTAAATATTATACTAACTTTACAGAATTATTCAAAAAGTCATTATATTAAATACCATACCATAGTCCGGGACTGCTTTTTTAAGATATTTAGAAGTTTTAAGTAGATTCAAAAATAATTGAAAACTTGAAAAGATTTTTAAGAACGTAGATTTTTAGAAAGTTTTGCACAAAAATTAGGTAATTTTGAAGCATTTCAAAAGATTTCAAAAGAATATAAAAATTTAATTAGGTTCACAGGAAAATTGAAAAAGATTTTCAATTTGAAAAATAAATTATGAGAGAATATTTGGAAGGATTTCAAAATTTTTCCAGATTTACTTTGTTTTTTAGGAATTGCAATAGGAACATTCTGTGGTGGTTGTCCAAATTTTATCGTTAAATTCTTGTTTTATTTTCAGGATTTCTATATGTATATTGAATTTTTAAGTCAAAAAGACGAATTTTCAACAGAACATTTGAATTTCTAACCAAGAAGTATGACTTTTTAACAAAATTGTTGAATTTTCAAGAAAATAATTTAATTTTGAACAAAATAATAAAAATTGTTGTCTAAAATACTATTTATACTATTTTTGGTCTCTGAAGTGAGTCAGAGGCCTGTAGATTAATCACTATTAATTCAGGAATTTTTAGAAGAGGAAATATTCTTGATTATATAATTGATTTCTTAACATTTCTCACGTTTTTCGGGCTGTTTTATAATGCCATGAATGTATTTTGAACGACCTAAGTATCCTGGAATTGGAAAGACTGGAATGAACCATAGAAGAGCTGTGGGTAAATGGAGAGGGGGGACGCAAAGTTTGGGAGCCAAATCTCCGCATCCACTCGTGACAGGACGGCACATGCGAGGAGTCTACCTCCCTCCACTTCCGAACCACTGGCACTCGGACAGTTGGCGCGCTTATTTGAAAAAACAGTTACTTGTTTTATGAAAAGGTTACTTTTGGTTACATTTTTTGCCCGAAAATAACTAAATGAATTAATTCATTGATTGTATTATTTAAAAAATTGTGAAAAATGTAAAACTTCAAATTCTTCCAGTAAATTTGGCACTTTAGAGCCGTGAAAATTAGGGAATAACAATGGAATAATAATTAGTTCATATGTAAAATGTATAAAAAGGGCTATCAATTGAATGATTATGATTTTTGATAAAAATTTCAATTTAGCTAAAATTGCTAGTTTTTAATTAAAAATTTGAACGTTTTTTTGTTGAAATATCGAACTATGTATTATATTTTTCAAAGAGGATTTATCTTCTTTGGTTGAAATTCTGTGAAAAGATGAAGAATTTTTGTTAAAACTTTATTTTCTTGTCGGAAATTCATCTTCAATTCACATCATTGAAAATGATAGCGTGGATTTCTGTTTTTCATTAATAGAAAAAACTTGTACTTTCCTCTAATTTTGGCTGTAATTTATTGCATTCATTTGTAGATTACTGTAAAAATAGTTTTAGGTTTTTCAGTTGAAGATTCCCCTGTCTCCATAGAAAAAATAACTATCTGGTAGACAGATAACTTATTTGTCAAAAGTCCATATTTATTGATTTAAAATTTAACTGTTTTATAAAAATTTGTCTTTTTGGCTTAAAAACTCAACGACTTGGTTGAAAAATAACCTATTTTGTTGAAAAATCCACTCGTATTCAGATCGGACGGCACAATCCTACCTCCTACAACTTTTGAACCTGTCTTAGACAGAGTACATAATTTAAAATTTAAATAATAAAATTTAAGTTTTCTGTTCAGTTGAAAACACTATACTTTAAAGCGGCGAAAAGAAATCTTTTTGAAATAAAAATTATGCTTTTCTCTTTCATGTACAAGCTAATAGGGTCAAAGTTTCAAAGTCCTGTAGAATACGTGTCGGAAAAGGTTGAAAATTCTTATTTTATTGGGGATAATTGGGTCACTGCTCATGCGCCAGTGTGGAACTTTTGAAGAAGTCCATCGTATATTTACTTATAATGAAAATATATCGCTTTTGAGTGAAAAGCTGAGTACTCCAGAGAACATTCCACAAGAATTTTCATGTCCTTGGTAACTGTTAAATAAATATAATTCATGAATATTAAAACACAATTTTTTGCTATCATTTTGCAAACGTTAAAGGCTTTCATAAAACATGTGAAAATTAAATATATGAACAGGCATTTTCATGGCACATTTAACTTTTAGGCTGCCGGGGGAAAACGCTGTTCCTGTACCAGCTTATTCTACACAAAATATATTGTACACAACGTTATATTGTTCCTGCATAAAATATTTTCTACACATAATATTTCCTACACAGAATTTAATACTGTTATATTTTTCTCACACAAAAGATTTTCTACACAGAATTTTCTACACAAAAAGTAATATTTTATCAGGAAGATATTCTTAAAACATTAAAGACAAAAATATTATGTCCTATATTTCCGACACAAAATATATGCTGCAAAACATATTCAAAACAGAAAATAAAATATTTTCTACACAAAGTAGATCCTACACAAAATAATATGATTATAATTTTACTTTCAGTATTGTTACTGCTATATGACAAATATTCTGCGTTATTTTTATTCGATGATTGACAAGTTTCCAAGTATTTTATAATAATTTGGAGTTGCGTAAATAATTATTATTTGTTCAAAAAAAATGTTTGCCTGTAAAGCATTAAAAGTTATTATTGTTCCGAATTGATGATACATATGATAAATTTGAAGAATAAATAATATTTCTTCCTCAAAATATTTAGTACTTATTTAAATGATTTTCATTTGTTTATACAATTTTTTTCTTTTCAATCGTAAAATGCTATTACTTTCTAGAACTAATAAAAAAACTATAATGGTTTCATTTTGTGTTGGGTCAACTTTGTGTAAAAAATGTTTTACTTACTGTCTTAAATATGTTGTGTAGAATAACTTTTTGTAATATATATAATAAAAATTCGTAGAAATTTTCGCAAAATTTCGTAACAAATTATAGATATTTTAAATGATATACAACTGTTTCGTAATATTTTTATCTCAGGCTTAAGATTGTTACAGCCTGAGATGAAAATGGGTTTCCTCAAAATGATTATGAATGTCTCAGGCTTAAGATGGTTACAGCCCAATATGTCGAATTATTTTTATTATTTATAATGTCAAGGATGCCCTCACATGTCTGGCGTGTAATATTTGCGTCCATAAATATTTGTGCACGTGTGTAGATTATCAGATTTGGGGAAATTTTTGCAAACATATCCACGCATACATTCGATTTGCAAAGCCACAGATGCCTGTTTTAAGTGGTGAGTCTGAACAGGCTGTAGCCAAATTTGATGATCACACGGAAAAAGCAGTAGCAGTTTCTTCCACATCGCAAACAAATCATCTTTCCGAAACTGTTGATAGTGAAATCAAATTAAACACTCTCTGGAACACAGTGATGGGTTATGCAAAAGAAGCTGTTGATCCTGAGATCTATTCAAATCTCATCAAGAGAGTAGAACGTCTTGTCGAGGAAGTGCGAACAAATTCCAGAAAGAAGAAAGTAAAATCCAATGAAATTCAACTTCCTGGAGCACATCAAAATTCAGAAAAAAGATAAATAGAACCTCAAAGATTTCACTCAACAGTAAAGCGCAGGAAAACGGTAACAAAGAGGATTTGTAAACCAACAAACCTCGAAAAAAAATCTATTGAAAATATGTTACTACTTGGCGATACAGCAACGGTGAATATCCACACTCAATTTGATCATGTGTACGAGAAAAATAAGTCATGATTTTAAGAATTTTCAGGCACGATTCGCAAAATTGTAATCGCAAAATTGTAATTGTAACGTCGCAAAATACGGAATTCAATTAATTTTTTTTAAACAATTACAACTTCTATAGTCTTCATTTCTTGCCTCAACATTTAGTTATGATCAAGGCTTTTTTTTTAAATTCTATTAAATATTCTTTTAAAATTACCTAAAAGAATATAATGTTAGTTTTTCTACAAATTTTGATACGAATTTTGGTATTCATTTAAAACCTTTAAAAATGCTTCAAAAGCTTATCTATTTTGTGTTCGGACTTTTCAAACATTTGCATTCTGTTTTAAAATCTAAATTTTGTTTTTTATTTTTCGAACTCTTTTTCAGTTTGAAATTAAGATTGGATCTTCTCAAAATTTCAAAATTAAAATTGTACCGTTTAAAGTTTAAATTTAACACCCTGAAATAATAATGATTTAAGGCTTTCTATTTTAAATAATTCAGTTTCAAATTGTTTACATTTTAATATTTGATTTATAATTGCTCATTTCAAATGAACCAAAAAATACACATTCTTCAACTTTTAACATAATTTCAACCAAAGAAGATAAATCCTCCTTTAAAAATATAATACATAGTTCGATATTTCAACAAAAAAAGGTTCAAATTTTTAATTAAAAACTGGCCATTTTAGCTAAATTGAAATTTTTATCAAAAATTATTATAATTCAATTGATGGCTCTAAGGTGCCAAATTTACTGGAAAAATTGGAGTTTTTACATTTTTCACAAGTTTTTAAATAATACGATCAATGAATTAATTAATTTAGTGATTTTCGGGAAAAAATGTAACTAAAAGTAACCTTTTCATAAAACAAGTAACTGTTTTTTCAAATAAGCGCGCCAACTGTCCGAGTGCCAGTGGTTCGGAAGTGGAGGGAGGTAGACTCCTCCCATGTGCCGCCCTGTCTGATCGTAGAGGGAAGATAGGTATAGAGGCGACAATGCCCACCAAGCTTAGAAGATTGGTGCGGGGAATGAGACGTCGGGGGTAGGCTTAGTTAAGGAACCAGCGATGCGAGGGCGCTAGTATCGCGAACCAGCCACGCAACCGTTCCCTCTAACCCTCTACGCCTCTCCGAACGTAGAGGGAAGATAGGCTTAGCATGGGCTTAGCGTGGCAAGTGAAAGAAATTGTTACTTGCTAGTTTTTCACCGTAACCAAGAATTTCTGCTAATAATCTCGTCGATTTTGAATATTTGCGAAATATGCATTTCATTAAAAATGAATTTTCAAATGTATATCATGGTGGATTAACTATCTCAGGAAGACGAAATAAATGCAAATAATCATTGAAAATTTTCCTATGGTGGCATTTTATACTTATTTAATTCTGAGTCAGTAAACGCCTCTTTTCTAGATCATTTGATTTTTTCAATTGTAAAAATACAGTATTGAAAAATGTAGATATACAATTTTGTAAGGAGGACATATATTAATTAAAAATAAGCAAATTGAAACTTCTTGGTTCTGAAAAATTATCGGAATTGCGAGTCTTTCTCCACTACAGAAGAGTTGATAAAGTTTCTTGGTGACTAGGAGGTTTCAAATTGAAAATTTTGAAATATACTTTCACAAAAATAAATTCCTTATACTTTTACAGTGCTATTTTCAATCCAATTTTACTTTGTAATTACTTCACCATCTTCGATTTCGCAAATTCAATTAATTATGCAATTTAAGTTGTACTCTGCCAAGTTTTTGAAATTATCACATGAAAATTTAGTCAGTTACAAGATTTTTTAGTAGGTATGTAATTCACTGAAAATAAATATTCTTGTTAACACTGTAAAAATACAATTACTTCAGAGCTAATTCCAGGCATTGAAATACGACTAAAAAACTTGTCTCCAGTGATACTAAAATGAAACCACTCGTGGGATTCCAGAGTCGTTTTTCTATATTGAAAATAATAACACCATGAAGTTATCATATTTCAAAAAAGGACTCGAAAAATACAATACAGAAAAAAAAGATCTCTGGTTTTTACAGAGAATATTTGATAATATTTTAAACATTTTCCAATAATAACTATGAGTATTTATTCTGACCATTTTGTGATAATATATCACTAACAGCATAATACTTTCATGGACGTAGCAAAAGGCATTTGTTTATTTATAGATTAACAGCATATGAATTTTAGGAGTGCTTAGACAAAAGCAAGTCCGAATCTCAATGTGTATTCTCGATTTTTTTTGTTCTGCTTGGACTAATATAACGAGAGTTTTTTAGACGGAAAGTCATTGTTTTTAGTGGTAATGTTTATACACTGCAATTGGCCTTTCTATATGTATTGTGCTTCAAACCTTCCTTGCCACTCTGCAATAGTAAATTTTGGATTACAAAATAAACGGGAGGGTTGTTAATAAAATTTCCTTTCATATAAATCTCTGTAAGAATTTCAGAACTTTGCAGGTATGAAAATGGAATGTGCGTTATTTTCAATACTTTTCACGTGTAAATTATATGGAAACAATCAAATATTTATAAAGCAGATCGTTATATCTTGTAGTCTTAAGAAATAAGAATATTCTCTCCTTTTTCAGTTCTGAACTTTTTTTAAATAAAAGATTCGGACAAAGCAACCATTTTTTACATAACAATTGAAACTTTTGTTACCGTATTGTTAAAAGTATAGGAAATATGATTTTTTGTTATTTTGGTAAAAATGTCTATTCTTCTACTCAGGAACCGTGTATGAATTACGTGAATAAATTAATTACTTCACAATAATTATTAATCGGAAAATTCCCGTAATGGGGTATTATATGTCTAATTTTTCTCCTTACATTAACAATGTTAGAATTGCAAGAGCCCGCACTGTTGTAGAATATTCTTCTTTCCACGTGTAGGTTAATAAATATCAATTTTGTCGTATAAATACGTCCAAATTATACAAATAATTTGAAAAGTTGAAACCCTCAAGTATATTGTATATCATATTTTACTGGAGAAGTAAGAGAAGAAATGTGTTTCTTGTTTATTAGTTCGTTATTTAATATTATAAGATTTTGTTATTGTTGTACTTTTAATGTTTTTGAATGTTGTGTGAGAATCGCAATTTCAATTTTTGTAAAGTGTTTGAATGAAACAATTTCTTCACTCGGGCTGTCGAATTCAAACTCGCCAAACGCTCGAAAAAGCTGAAAGCTTCAACCTCGGGTCTCAAGGAATGGGAATTTTCAAATTCAAAAAATTAATTTTTTAGATATAGGCTTCAATAAGTGATTAAAACATAAATAATCACAACTCGTACAAAGGACCCCGCACTAGATGTACAGAAAAAAGCCTTATGATAAAAATTTCTGAAAAAAAAAATTTTCTTGTATTTTAGAACCTGCAAACTAAAAATTTTAAAGAAACATGTCAGAAAGATGGATAGTTTTTAGACAAACACTAGTCCAAAGTTTCGATTTTTATATGTATTTTAATGGAAAAATGCTTATTTTAGCAAAATGTTTTTTTTTCCTCAAAAACGCTATGATAGATTTGACTGAAACTTTTATATTTTGACGATCAGGCGTACCGAATCAAAAGATTTATACCCATGGACTAGAAAGATTAACGATTATTTTGGTATACAGCATGTTTTTGGGGGTGTTTTTGTACTGGGGTGTTTTTGACTTTTAAATAAGTGGATTGAGCGTACATAGCAAGAATATGTTTCGAACTAATTCTAGGGGATGTTTTACCATCCCTCAAACAATAAGTCTGAAGTTCCTAACGCACTAATCAATAACGAAAAATAATTTTATTTTTAAATGCATTAAAGCTGCTATTTTATGACAGAAAATAGTTGCGTAAAACTCTAAAAACTTCTTAAAGCACTTTCAACCCCTCATCAGATATTAAACTCACCCTAGCTACCCCTATAAATATTTTTTAAATTCAACAAAACCAACCTGATTCAAAAATCCGCCCAGTTTTTGCTGATTTTAATTTCAATTGATGCCGAAGGGGCAAACATAAAGTCTGAACACCTCAGTGCATGTAGAAATCACCCCAACCACCCCCAAATATTTTAAAAGATCAATAAGATCACCCTAATCCCAAAGTACGCCAGGTTTTTTCTAACAATGTTTTTAGTTGATGCCAAAGGGGCGAAAAAATGTCGCAACCCCTCGGCACATTTAGAAGTCACCTCAGTCGCCGCTGAATATTTTTAAAATTCAATATAAACAGCCCAATTCCAAAATAAGCCAGGATTTTGGTAATATTTTTTCAATTGATGTGAACGGTTCACACAAAAAGTCTCAACACCTCAGTACATTTGGAACTCATCCAAGTCTAAATATTTTCAAAATTCAACAAAGCCAAACTAATTCAAAAATCCGCCCAGCTTTTGCTGATAATAATTTCAATTGATGTCAAAGGGGCACACATGAAGCCTTAACCCTTCAGCAAATGTAGAACTCACCCCAGCCACCCCTAAATATTTTTAAAATTCAATACAATCACCCTAATTTCAAAGTACACCAGGATTTTTCTGAAAATGTTTTCAGTTGAAGCCAAATGGGCAAAAAAATGTTTCAAAACCTCAGAACATGTACTTTGAAATTATGGTGATTTTATTGAACTTTTAAAATATTCGGGGGTGGCTGGGGTGAGTTCTATATGTGCTGAAGGGTTGAGACATTATGGGTGCCCCTTTGGCATCAATTGAAATTATTATCAGCAAAAACTGGGCGAATTTTTTAATTAAATTGGTTTTGTTGAATTTAACAAATATTTAGGGATAGCTTTGGTGAATTTTATATCTGATGTGGGGTTGAAAGTGCTTTAAGAAGTTTTTAGGGTTGTACGCGACTATTTTCTGTCATAAAATAGCAGATTTCATGCATTTAAAAATAAAATTATTTTTCGTTATTGATTAATGTGTTAGGAACTTCAGACTCATTGTTTAAGGGATGGAAAAACATCCCCTAAAATTAGGTCAAAACATATTCTTGCTATGTACGCTTACTCCACTTATTGGAAAGTCGTTTCATACCGTAGCAGTTGAATAAAAATCTCTATTGATTTTAGTTACTAAGAAATGATGATTTACATGTGTTACTTGGACGTTTAGGGTACAAAACCACCCCCAAAACATGCTGTATACCCAAAGAATCGTTAATCTTTCTTGTTCATGGGTATGAATCTTTTGATTCGGTACGCCTGATCATGAAAATATAAAAGTTTTAGTCAAATCTTTCATAGCGTTTTTGAGGAAAAAAAACATGTTGCTAAAATAAGCATTTTTCCATTAAAATAGATGTAAAAAACGAAACTTTGGACAAGTGTTTGTCAAAAAACTATACATCTTTCTGACATTTTTCTTTCGAATTTTTAGTCTGCAGGTTCGAAAATACAAGAAAAATTTTTTTTTAGAATTTTTTATCATAAGGCTTTCTCCTGTACATTTGGTGCGGGGTCCTTTGATTGAAACTGTTTGAAATTGAGTACACATACAAAGTATACTCAGCGAATGCCTGCAAAATAATAAAAAGTTGAAAATGACCTTTTGTTTAATAATATCCAATTGAAAATTAAGGCCGGTCGGTAACCACATTTACCTAATTTCGGAGACAAAAAGTATCGAGGCCACTTCAGACTAAAAACAACGTCCAGCAAGAAAGTTTTTCTATATAGTTCAAAGAAAATATCTGGAATATTTTAGATAAATTCATCAAAAATTGACTGAAATATGTACTTTGAAAATAGTACGAGAGTCGGGTAAGTTATTGGATCCGAGACCTCAACTGTACCTAAGATCATGATAAAATGTTTTTTTATTTATAAGTTTAAAAAAAAGTTTTTCCTACATTATTAAGATTTTTTCCGCGAGTGCAGAAAGATAAGTATGAGAGTAGAGAATGTATAAGTACAAAATCAAATAATGTAAAAAATGCCTATACATTTTATTATAATTCTAAGAAAATAATTATTGTATGCGAAGGATATTATTTGTACATTTTTATTTGTGTATTCATTAATAAGTTCACGTGTTTGTTATAGTTACAATTTAAAAGAAAATGATATTCAATAAATGCTCACATATTGTAATAATAATAACTATTGTAATTAATCATTCTAGGAAAAGAATTATTCGTCTGGGCGAATCCAAAAATTTCTAATGGGGTCGTTTTAAAAAAAAAAGTTCTTTTTTTCAAATTTTAACTTGAAATATCAAAATACAAAGTTTCAAATGAAAAGCGTATCAATGGATATTTCCATTCACGAAAATATTGGAAGAAAGTTAATAGCCAAATATAGTTCGGAAAGACCAGTCTAGGTATAAGGGTTCTACATTTTTTGCAGTTCGACTCATGTACACCGCACACTCTCTTCACCTACCCCACTCACACACGTTAAGCGTAAAAGCACTGGTTCCTGGCACTAGCGCATTCGCGTTGCTGGTTCCCTAACTGAGCCTTCCCCTGCCGTCTCGCTCCCCTTAGCGTGCATCAAGCTGTCCATTGCATTGTCGCCTCTATACCTATCTTTCCTCTACGGTCTGATGACGAGTGGATGTGGAGCACTTGGCTCCCAAACTTTGCGTCCCCCCTCTCCATCTACCCACAGCTCTTCCATGGTTCATTCCAGTCGTTCCAATTCTAGGATACTTAGGTCGTTCAAAATACATTCATGGAAATATAAAACAGCCCGAAAAACGTAAGAAATGTTAAGAAATCAATTATATAATCAAGAATATTTCCTCTTCAAAAGATTCCTGAATTAATAGTGATTAATCTATAGGCCTCTGAATTCAGAGACCAAAAATAGTAAAAATAGTATTTTCAACAACAATGTTTATTATATTGTTCAAAATTAAATTATTTTCTTGAAAATTCAACAATTTTGTTGGAAAGTCATACACGGAGAAACTCAGGCACGAGCGATTAGTGTTAAAATAAAAAAAAAATCTCATAGCACTAGCCACAGTTGCCTACACACTGCTCGCTCGCGATTTCACACGAGCCGCTCGTGTTGAAGGCAACAGCAGCGCGAGCTTGGTAAGTGTTGCGATTGACCCGGAACGTTTTTGGGATTGGAAACAATCTCTCGTGTTAATGTTCAATAGCGCGTGGTGCCAAATAGCTCTAACGTTTAGTGACAACCGCGCTGGTCTCTCGGCTCATTCGCCGCAACAACTTAAATTTTTTTTCAAACTTCACTATGCTGATCGAGAAGAACTAACCTGCTTGCACGTCATGATTGATTATTCGTGCAGTTTAATCTTAATCAATAAATGTGTGGCTAAGATCGGTTAGCAAGTGATGTACTGTTTTCGTTCCAATATAATAATTTTAGTCTCAATTTAGAAATCCGATGATCTAAACAAAAATTTATAGATATTATATAATTTTAGAAATTCGAATAATTAATGTTGGAACTTTAAAAATAAATGGAATTATTTACAGCTCTACTTCCAAAATTTTATTCCCAACGTTCAAATCTTACCCTTTGCTTGAGACACTTCTAATTTTAATTTTTTTCGGAAATTTTACTTTCGCAGCTTTCTACTGCAAGTGGTATTTCTCAGATTTTCTATGCTTATTTTGGTTGTTGATAGATCTAATGAAATTGAATCCAATTTTATCAGATATGATTAATGGAATTATTTCCAAGATTAATTTGTGTAGTGAATTTGCGTGTTTCATTAATTAAGTTCTGATAAAAATTCTACTTTGAAAGTTCTGTTCAAAAATATTTTCTTCAAGTTGTGCCTATTTCATTAATTAAAATGATTCTGATGGAAATTCTACTTTGAAAGTTTCCTTCAAAAATATTGTCTTCAAATTGTATTGCGAAAATTAAAATTATCTGAGAACGCAAAAAAAAAGTACATTTATTACATATTTTTCTATTGGGTAATATCACTGAACTTGCTGATTTCTTTATAATTTTTTGAACTGTTGCTTCACCATGTATGAATCGTCTAGAAAGATGACCCAAGTTATCAAGCCCGCAAAGTACATTTGATCATGACACGTTTTCCCTTAGTACTTTCAGCATTTGGTAATGCGGCGAATGAGTCGAGCGACATGAGCGGTTGTCACTAAACGTTAAAGTTAGTTGACATCACGCGCTATTGAAAATTAACGCCACACTGAAAAAATTTTGGGCGAGCTGCTCGCCCACGTGATAGAGCTGCAACACCAAATGCGTCGCGTACTGCTCGCCAGCATCTTGGTGCGTATACTCTCTCTTGTCGGGGACGCTGTGTGCCCACATTGGAACAGCTGTAGCCCCAACAGTGTTGGTACAGTAACGCTCCGTTCAGGCGGGAGAACGGCATCCCCAGCCCGAGTTTCGCGCGGAGTTTGTTTCATCCGACAAACGGTTTGTCGTATATATAAGTATTTTGTTGGATATTCGTCTTTTTCAAATTTTGATTGACTCTTTCCTTTTCTCCTTCTCTCCTTTTTTTTTCTTTTGTTATGTATTTGTCTCGAATGATCCCAAAAGGAGGTTGTTCAAAAATCTAATGTTGACTTGTGATTTTTTTAAGCTCTGTTTTCGATACATAAAATTATTCTTAAGAAATCAGATTTCATTTCGATCGCAAATGAATTTTTAAATAGAGACAACTTTTTACCTTAATTTGTAAAAAAAAAAATATATTTTCATTTAAATACTGTACCAAGTAAGTTTTTAAATATGAGCTATTTTAGAAACGTATGGTTGTTTGGATTATATCTCTTGCTATTTCGAAAATGTAATAATCTGAATAGATTGCTTGAGAATCAACCAGAAAAAAATGTCTCTTATTTTTTTCGGATTTTGGAACAAGTTTCAGGAATCTTTTAATTATATTTACATTTGTATACTGACATATACTTTTAAGGCTTTCGAGCTATTGTATTACATACCATCGATTTATAAATAAAAGTTTATTTTACACCTGATGTTGAAAATTCTTCATCCTTTATACATAAAAAAGACATAATAAGTACTGTGAGTGACTGTTGTTAAACATAAACATACATGATTACACCGGCACACAAAAAAAAACACTTTTCTGTTCTACAGATGCGACACATATATTCCCATGTATTTTGACCCGCTGAGCACGAATCCGTGGTCCGTTTGACCCCAGCACATCTGGGTCAAGGGCATTTGAAGGTC
This sequence comes from Andricus quercusramuli, assembly GCA_932178445.1. Taxonomy (NCBI): domain Eukaryota; kingdom Metazoa; phylum Arthropoda; class Insecta; order Hymenoptera; family Cynipidae; genus Andricus; species Andricus quercusramuli. The sequence continues at coordinate 14,449 of CAKNXH010057067.1, forward strand.
AAATGGACAGAAAAGTATTTTGTGTGAAGATAACTACTATAATTTATGTATTTTGGGTCGCTGAATCCGAATCCGGGGTCCATTTGAACTCAGCGAGTCGAAGTCAAGGTCATTTCAAGGTCAATTTCGTTCATTTCTCTAGAAACAAATTTCTGACTGCAGATTATGAAAGAACGGAAGATTTTACGTCCAGATATGTATGTTTTTATATTTTTATGACGACCTCTAAGGTCATGGTAAGGTCATTTCATTTAAATATATAGATGATTTATATGGGTAAATGGTAAATGGGCTACATTGGACTAGACTACCATACTAATATTTTGTGGGGGTCGCTAAGTCTGAATCCGAGGCCCATTTGACCCCAGGGCGCCAAGGTCAAGGTCATATCAAAGTTAGATCTGAAGAAAAATGTGTCACTGTTCCAAAATTTGACTTTTACATGTTTTAAGGGTAGCTGAATTCGAATCTGAATCTCCTTTAACCCAACGAATCAGGACTAAACGAGAGTTACGGTATGGCATTTTGGAATAGCGTTTATTCTTTCTTTCGCCTATAACGTTCTCTTTTATTGTCAAAGGATCTATGCAGTGGATTTCTAGTTCTCTTCGAACTATCACCATCTTCATCGCCAGGTACTTGATCTCTCTTTAGCAGCCAGCAGTAGTCAGCCAACATATTCACGTACCATTTTCCTTGCCATCGAAGTTCAGCGTCTTTTAGATCTTGATGGAAACGCTCCCCTTGCTCTTCGCTGTAATCGCCAAAGTTCTCAGGGAAATAGCTAATATGAGAGTCCATGAAATGAAGTTTGAGATTCATCAAACATCCCAAGCGTCGATAGTTCCTCACCATATTTGCTACGATTGCTTTGTAGTCATTACTTCTGTAATTTCCTAAGAAGTTTTGAGCAACATTTCGTAAACTGAGCCAAGCAGCTTTTTCTAAGCCTGTCATTGTCTTGATGAAATTTTTGTCGTGAAACATTTTACGGATCCGAGGTCCATCAAATACTCCTTCTTTCAATTTAGCATCACTTAATCAAGGAAATTCATTTGTCAAGTACTGAAAACATGTTCCTTCTTTATTCAAAACTTTGACGAATTGTTTCATAAGTCCAAGTTTAATGTGCAGAGGCGGGAGCAATACTTTTGATGGATCAATTAAAGGTTCTCGAAGTACATTATGATTTCCAGGTTCAAGTTGTTCTCTTATTGGCCAAACCTTCTTCTTGTAATGATTCGTACGATCCCTGCTATCCCGCAAACACAAAAAGCAGGGATACTTTGTATATCCTGATTGTTGACCAAGGAGAATGGTTATGATTTTCAAAGCACCACAAACTTGCCACTTATGTTTGTCATATTCAATTTTCTCCAATACATATTGGACGTTTTCGTAACTTTCTGTTAATTTTGTTGAATGCGCTATTGGTAGACTTGCGTACTCATTTCCATTGTTAAGCAGCACTGCCTTAAGACTTTTTTTTGACGAGTCTATAAACAATCTCCATTCTTCTGGAACGTAAACATCCTTTTTTAGTTCATTCATCAAACCGTTAACGTCTCTGCAATATACCAACATACCTTCTTCATCTTTATTGAAGTACTGACGGAACTTTTTTTCTCGATTCCTGTAGAAAGATGACTCCGTCCCCTGTTCTACCATTCCACGGCTCTTTAACTCAGCTGCCATATATTCAGAAGCATCTTTAGGAAGACCCATGCTCCTGATGAAATCGTTTAAACTATCTTGGTTGAATAGTCTTATAGATTCATTTTTTTGCTTTCTCCGCAATTTTGGCACATATTCTTCATTTTCATGGTCTTCGTATGAGCAACCATCAGATTCTTCTTCACCGTCTAACATAACCTCTCTATCTGTCTCTTTATTTGTCGAAGCTTCATTTATCATTGAGCTCGTATCCATATTTTCGATAGCAGACTCTTGATTAGACTTTGCAGTTATGACAGAAGACACTATTGCATAATATATTCTTGATTTGTTTTTAACGTTGAATCCTTTAACTTTTGTGTTGCAAAAATAACAGTCTTTTTCTGATTGAGGTATTGACCATATTACCGGTGAGGAGTATTTTAACATTTTATTGTTTTTCACTTTATTCCAACGTAAAAGCATAGTGTAACAAGCACTGCAAATGCTATCTGGAGCAAATGTTTCATTTTGAAGGGAAATTTCTCTTTTATAACATTGACGATATATGTCTCTACATTGCTCATTCATTGACCTACGGCAAGTGATGACTTCATACTTTCCACAAACGTAGCAAAAAACATTTTTATTGCTGTTGCAGTCATGTCTGGTAAGAACATGATTACTTGTTGTAGCTTTATATTCTTTATCAGTTGAATCGCCAACCAATAAAGGGTGGCGGTAGCTGGATGACGACGATTGCGGGCCCGTTTCCTCACCCTGACCAATCGTCGATACTGGGCATCCAATACCCTGCATTGTACTTTCTCTCATGCCAGCCATGACGGCACAATGCCTTCACCACAGGGCTTAGCCGAAAAATGAAAAGCAAGAAAAAAATCCGTTTTCCGCCGTCACCACGTGGAGCACAGAAAAAACTTCGGGTAAATGGTGTTGCAGGTAACTTCGTACAGAAACTGTCTTTTGTTCTCATAAATGTTGTCACCACCGTCTTTAAAATTTCAAGCCACTAGCTTTGCTCGCTCAAGTGAAGTTAGCTGATCGTTGGTGTAACAGGCAAATCGGATAAGGGCGGCTCCATAAAAGCTCACTTGCCGAATCGTTAGAGCTGTCAAAAGTTCCTTACAAGTGTGGGTAAAAGCAGAAAAATATCGAGACGCCAGGGAAAGTTTACCCACATGTAGAAGTCTAATTTTGGATCGGTAACACATTTTTCTTTCGATCTAACTTTGATATGACCTTGATATGACCTTCACCTTGGCACCGTGGGGTCAAGCGGGCCTCGGATTCAGACTTAGCTTCCCCCACAATATATTAGTATGGTAGTCTAGTCCCATGTAGCCCATTTACCATTCACCCATATGAATCATCTATATATTTAAATAAAATGACCTCAACAGGTTGTCACAAAAAAATAATAACATACATATCTGGACGTAAAATCTTCCGTTCTTTCAGAATTTGCAGTCAGAAATTTGTTTTTAGTGGAATGAACGAAATTGACCTTGAAATGACCTTGACCTTGACTCGCTGAGTCCAAATGGACCCCGGATTCGGATTCAGCGACCCCAAAAACATAAATTATGGTAGTTATCTTCATCCAAATGACTTTTCTGTCCGTTTGACCTTCAAATGCCCTTGACCCAGATGTGCTGGGGTCAAACGGCTCAGCGGGTCAGAATACATGGGAATATATGTGTCACATATGTAGAACAGAAAAGTGTTTTTTTTGTGTGCCGGTGTTATTATTAACGAAGAGTCTAGGCACATCGAAAATATTTGACATATCCCTCACCGTATTTCGGTGAACCTATTAGGCGTCCTTTCTAGTTTCTTCAGGGCACAACAAAAATATTTCTTAAATGCTTATCGAATTTCGGTGAACCGAAAAGGTTTATTCTATGCTAATAGTTTCAATTGTTCTCAACAAATTATATTAACAACTGTCCATGTGTTTCATTCAGTGATAACAATTAGAATTATTGACATCATTTCCAGCATAAAATCAGTCGCAGCAAGTTTTATAAAAAAAAAACATATTTTATACACGACTATCACGTAATTGTTTATAAAACTTGTTAATAAAAATTGGAATTGTTAAATTAGACTGAAACTATTTTATATAAGAGGCAAGTAACATCATAAAGTAATTCGGAGAATGTTTTTGATAAACAAAATAAATTTTTCCCTATAACAATGGAAGAATATAAACAATTGTTTATACAATTTTTTATGAAAAATTTAATTTTTGACTTATAATAAAACTTTCAGGCTAAAAAAATCATAAGTCCTACCCAGCAACTTTGGGTAGAAAAATTGCTAAAAAGATACGACTATAAAACAATTACTTGTATAATTTGTTCACAAAAATCATGAATTTTCATGTTTAAATATTCTTTTCACTTTAAATAACATTGTCCAGTATTTTATCTCGTAAAAATTCGATAGATGTCTACTAGTTTATAACATTTTTTTATGGCAATAAAATGTCTTTTAGATCATTCATTTTCATCATATTTGTATCTAGGCACTGACTGTTATTGATTTCTGGTGTTCTTAATTGTTTACACTGTCAAAAAACTCAACTGCGACCTGCAGCTTAATTGTCCGCGAAAATACATTTCTGGACCCATGGGGCAATTGCTTTCTCTTTTGTGGGACTGCAGCGTTCCCAACACGCGGGAATGGATCTGCTCGCACGTTTGGTACTATTGCTCACTCAAATGTGGTGTGGCCGCTACACCGACCGCCGTGGTGGCGCTGCGTTCTCACTCAGAAGACAGCTGCTTGCCCAAATTTTTTTCAGTGTACGTGAAATACTTCACGTAGGTACTTTACTTCAAAACCCTCCAGTTACGCGTAACTGCACATCCCTGCTGACACGTGATGAGCCTAATAATGATGGGATATTGGGGGTTCAAACTGCCGGGACAACAATATACCTGCCTATTGAGTACGGACGTGACCTTGATATTAACCGGATATGACAGGCAGCGCCCGCGGCGGCCAAAGCCTAAAATATTTTCGGGATAGGAAATTTACATAAGATCCCTAGTAAAAATGACAGTTAGGTATCAATGGAAGCCGTTTAGAAAACATATAGGATGCAGATGGAATCTTGTATGGTCCTAACTGGTTTCTGATAGAATTCTTATTTTTAAATGGTTTCTAACCGGTCTTATTCGGTACTTATGTTCTTTTGTTAAATTTTTCTAACAGGATCTACGTGGGTACAATGAGGTATTCTTTCACTTGACATATTATTAAGTGTAAAATTGTTTTTCTAACAGGTTCTATTAGGTATTTTATTGGACCTTTGGAACCAAATCACCCGGGTCTGCTTTATTCGAAATAGAAGTACCCTAGTAGCAAGATAACTGCAGACTGGCGCAAGCTGGGCGCCAGAAAAAGAAGAATCTGTTTGCAGCCTGGCGCCCGGCTGGTTCCGCTTTGGCGTGCCGTTCTGGCACCAGAGTCTGGTGTAGCAGATCCTGGCCCAGACTGGTCATGATATACACCAGACAAAATTAAAATAACGTAAAATGGTACTAAACAGGTTTCTGTAATAGTTTTACTCTATATTTGAGCCCTTTCTGGGAGAATATTCTGCGTAGACGTCACAACATTAGACACATTGAAATATTAAAAACATAACCTGTTGTCGTATAAGCTTGCATGCTTGCATATTTGGTCATACTTGTGAATCGTTCAAATTTCCGATTGCTAGATTTAAAATTTCATTATTTATATCCTACATTAATTACTAGTGTTTAAACTAAATACCGGAATCTGGTTCCTTTATTCACCAGATTCTGTTTTTCGTCTGGTCTGATCATTTCTCCCGCCAGTCTGGTCAACTATAGGGAGCAGATGCTGAGACAGACTCTGGCGTCTGTCATACAAGGCAGACGTTGCTACTAGGGTACGGTTCCCTAACAGGTTCTATTAGGTATTTTGTTGGACCTTGGGAATGAAATTATTGGGAAAAACATTCAAAGTGATGTGTTCTAAGCGGCTCTTATAGGTACCTATTGGGATCAGCTTTATTCAAAGTGCTCGTAGTACGAAATTGCTGCCCTGGCAGGTTCTTTCAGGTATTTGAGTGGGATATTGTAATCGAATTAATATGATTAAAATTCGAAGATATGTCTTTTAAGCGGATCTATTAGGTGCATATTAGGACCTGCTTTGTTCCATGTGCTACAAGTACGATATTGCTTCCCTAACTGGTTCTATTAATTACTTTAGTGGCATGTTGAAATCAATAATTGGATTAAAATTCCAAGTGATGTGTTTTATGTGGCTCTATTAGGAATCTATTAGGATCTGCTTCATTGGATCCACTTGAATTTCTATATGGTTCTAAATGGTTCGGAACAGTTTTTTATTTCAATTTGGATTCTAACCGGTTGTTTTAGGTATTTAATCTACTATTGGGACGGAAATTGGAATTGAGAAAATCTTTCTATGTGGCTCTATTAGGCTTTCGAAAACAAATATTCTTTGTGCTATATTTTTCTAATAGGTTCTAATCGGGACCAATGAGGTGTTCATTTACTCTAAATGTTACAAAATACAAACTTGCTTCTCTAATAGACTGTAATAGGATTATTACCGGCTAATCGGAATTATATTAATTGTATTAAAATTCAAAGTGCAGCCTTCGAGGCGGTTCTATCAGGTATCTATTAGGTTTTATTTTATGGGAAGTTGCAAAATTACAAAATTGCTTCTTTAATAGGCTTTATTAGGATTTTTAGTGGATAATCGGAATTAAATTAATTGGATTTAAATTTTAAGTTTCTGGATAGCAAATAATATATTTGCGATAAAGGATGTTTTTTACAATGTGCATTGTGCAAAATAAAATGAAAATTGAAATAAGTTGTAACTTGTAGCCAATGTGCTTCCATAATTTATACATATTTGCAATTATTAATTAGGACTTGTGTAAACTAACTAATTAAACTAAAACCCAAGTTAAAAAGTATTATAAAAGAATTAGATTAATCGAAAGCTTTAAATTTTATGGAGGTTTTTATATAGCAGAAAATGGTTGTTTTCACTAAGGTTATTGAAATGTGTTTTAACTGTACTGTTCTTTTTTTTATCAGTTGTAGATGTTTTTCGAACGGCTTAAATCCATAAGGAAAAAAAAGTATTGAGCCCTTTGTGAAATAATTGAAATTCAATTATTTCTTTCACATATTTCCAATTGTTGTTTTGGAAAAGTTATTCCAAATTTAAAACTGATATGAGTATAAAAGTATAATGAAAGCATTGGATAAATTGAAAACTGTGCGTTTCATGGAAGTTTTTGTATAGAATAAAATTATTCTTTTGTTATTGAGGTTGTTAAAGCATTTTTGTACTTGATTTTCTTTATTACTTTTGGATCGTTTTAAACGTTTTGAATATTTAAAGACTAAAAGTATTGAATCCTTGCTGAAATAAGTGAAATTCGGTTCTTTGTTTCACATATTTTAAATTACACAGGCCGAGAAAAATGACATCATTTTTGTACCTGAAGACCGAACTATGTGACCCCGAAGGATTTTGGTATGCTAAAACCGAATCCATTATCCAAATTTTTCCTATACGTGAGGTTTCTGAGATATCCTAACCTGAAAGTGCAAAAATGGCTATTTTCAGCCATATTTGAGGCAATATAACACGATCGGCAATTTTTTCTTCATATTCTCTTCGCCTTGCATTATTCCGCAATGCAATGTGGAACTGAAATGGTTACTGTGTGATATGTCGGAGAAAAAGATCGGTTCTGGATGGTCAGAAATGGAAATGGAAGATAAAAAGGAGTACTAAACGTTGGCGTTAGCAGTTTTTAAGGACAAAAATTGCTCATCGTGTTATATTGCCTCAAATATGGCTAAAAATAGCCATTTTTGCACATTCATGTTAGGATATCTTAAAAACCTGACGCATCCCCACTACAAAAAAGTCACAAATTGTCAGAAGTTCTGACGATTCCTGAACATCCTGAAAAATTCCTGAGGAGTCTGGCGATTTCTGAAGATATGCTAATTCACATTCCATCAGGTAGCTCATCGGCTAAGACCGCAGGTAGGCAACCCAAAAGGATTAAAAATTGAAAATAATTTTTTTTTCAATGTTGCATATACAGATTCAAAAGTTAGAAATTCAGAATCTACGGGTTTCGACGATTCCAGATACCTGAAATGTTTTCTAAAAAATTTAAAATTAGATCAAATATGATGTATCTTGTGAAGAGAAAGAGATACGTCTCAAAACGGACAAAATTTTCAGATTCACCTTCAGAGTCATTCAATATATAAATATTATCAATTAATTATAAGTAAAAAGAGAATATGCATAAATAAATAATATAAATAACTTGAGAAATATAAAAGGGATTAGGTTTTATGTCATTCCATTCTTGGACCCCTAATAAAAGGATTATCCTTCGACTTTTTCCTGACGATTCCTGACTTTTTTTTAGTAGGGATAGAAAAAATTTTGATAACGGATTCGGTTTTAGGATACCGAAATCCTTCGGCCTGTGTTATTGTTTAAAAACTGTTATTTCGAATTGAAAACTGAGTAAGAAAGTATTATAAAATAATTGGATACATTGAAAACTGTCCATTTTATGGAGATTTTTGTATTATAGAAAATCGCTTTTTGTCTCCAAGGTTATTAGAGAATTTTTGCACTTGACTTTTCTTTATTGCTTATTACCTTTGGATAGTTTATAAGCTTTTTAAATATTTAAAGAAAAAAGACTATCGATCCGTAGTTGAAATAAATAAAATTTAATTTCAAATTCATTCTATATAAATTTTTTTTGTTAAAGTCTCTCGAAAATTTTCAATTTGCCTTAGAACTACCCATTGGTCATCAGAAATACGTTTTCTTTAAAGAAACATTGAGTTAAAAAATACTTGGCCGAGATTTTGTAACCAAGATCCAAGTGCGTCGATATAGCGAAATGAGTTAGAGCACGCGGTAGAATACACAAGTTTAGGTAGAATAGGTAGGGTTCGAATCCTCAGCGAGTTAGATTTTTCAAAGCGTTGAAGCGTGCGACTATATGTGTAAGCGCGACCGTATTGGCGAATTGTGTACTTAACAACTATAAAAAATGAAGATTATATAATAATAAGTTAGGATATAACTTTTTTTTCGTTCAGAAATCGTACCTAATGAGATCCAATTAGAAAGTTCACAATTACTTAATAGAACACCACATAGAACCAGAAACAAATCCCATTTTCGAAAGTAATAGGACCTGATAGAAACCACATCCTCTTAGGTTTCTATTTGGCTGCTAGTAGACATTTTCCTAGGAAATACAAACGACATCAGATCCTAATAAAATCCCATTAAGAAGTTTAAAATTACTAAATATGAACCTCACAGAAACCGGATTCAAATCCGATTAGGTTCCACTTACGTTCCGCTTGGAAACCAATAGCTAATACGGTACGAGTGCCGAATACAGACAAATTAGATCCTAATAAGATCCAATTAGAAAGTTCACAATTACCTAATAGAATACCATATAGAACCAGGGACAAAACCCACTTTCGAAAGTAATAGGACCTGATAGAAGCCACATCCTATATATTAGGTTTCTATTTGGATTCTAATAGGCATTTTTACTAGGGATAGCACGTATGAATTGTTTTTAAATATAATAAATGCATGAGTGATTGCTTTAAAACGTATATAACGTTTTTCAAAACAAAGCAAAATAATATAGGGAACTTTCATGCAAAAAGATTTAGTGAAACATTGTCTTTCCATTCCAGTTAAACCCGTTCTAGTTCCGTTGTTGCCGGCATGAACATAACCCTAAAAATTACCGGTCGAATGTCAACAAGCGGATTGATGATGAATATTTTAATAAAAACAGGATTTCAAGCTATAAGTCATTCAATCGATTTTCACCCTGAAACGCTCAATAAGGGAAAAAGTTTACCAGTCATTCATGTAGTGAGGGTGCAGGAATTGAAAGTGAATGGAATAAGCCAAATTCAGTTCAGCGTAATCAGACAAACGTCTGTTACTTCTCCCCCATACGACGTTAAATTACAAGTGTTTATTGAGTAAAAAATATATAACATAAAGAGAAGTATTAGGGAAATCTATAATTATAGTCATAAATTTCCTAAAATTTTTCTTTATGTTAAAAATATTAATAAATTAGAAATTAAAATTAGAAATGAAACTTTTGACGTTTCCCATGTAAAATGAATGGGAAAAATCACTTTTTTGAGTTTTTGGAATAATTTTTCAGGTTTTAGGATAATGTTACGGGAAAGTATAGGGACTTGTTGAAAGTTATCTACGGGGGCCTGAAAACAAACCTTGAAATCAAAAATGTTAATTTTTGATGAAATCGACCTTTTGAGCACTTTATTCTCGTTTTTTTCTACCCTGGTGGACCGGCCGAACGCAAACGTTACGCTGCAGCGTAACGGTAGAGTAATGGTAAAGTAATGGTAAAGAAATATGGCATTACAACTAATAAAAGAAACAAAATAAATATGTAAACTTTTGCAATTATGATAATACGTTAAATTCTACGTTAAATGGACATGTCGTAATTGCAACAAGTTTATTTTTCAGCGTTAAAAAATAAAAAAACAAAATTGCTGTCAGTGACGTCAGCAAAAGGCGGCTTCAAGTACATCGCTTCTACTGTCACTGGTATAATAATTAATAAGAAGCATATATGTACATTGGAACTGAGGCTTGCGATATTTATCTCCAATAATTTTGTCAATTGCATTTTGATTTTTAAGAATTAATTAATCTAAGTTATTATATTATTATAAATTAAGTGATGACATTAAAAGTTCAAATGTGAAGTGAATAGTCTCAAGTGATAAAAGCGAGTAGCAAACCGTCGCCCGTCGGTAACATGAATAACTTTAAAGGCTGAATGGTAGCGCCGCGCCGTGGAGCCTTATTGAACCAGTGCACTCAAGCCGGCTCCGACGTCGATGTCGGTAGCGGTACCAAAGATTTGGCGGTACTCGGTAGTCGCCTGCTAGTCGCCACTGCGTGCTTTTCTGTGCGTGTTTTAGCAGTTGCATCTTTGAACAGTTGCAAAGATATTTCGTTGCTGTTTTCAAAAAACAAAGAAAGAAGAAGACAGTGAGTAATAATTTGTTTTTGAACTTTTGAGACCGGTAGTGTTACGCAATGCTTTAGACGATTATATACGCGAATCGTATATACTCAGTTTACTAAATAAAAGCCATGGCTACGTGTACCGAAATTTCGCTACAAAAAGCAGGATTTTTTCGGTACGAATAGTGGGAGCCTGTGATAACTTAAGGAAATTAGATGTAGAAAAGAAAATGTGTTAATAGTTTGAAGCAAATTTGTTAAGAATTTCATCTCTTTTGGCTCAAAATCCAACTTTTTAAAGTGAAAATTCAACTAGTTGGTTGAAAATTCATTTTTTCAACCTTTTTTTTTTCATTTGGAAATTAAACTTGTTTGTAGAAAATTCGTCTTTGTGGCTTCAAAATTCAACATTTTGAATTGAATTCTTTTTCATTAGACTGAAAAATCTATTTAGTTGAAAATTCAACTCTTTGGTTAAAAGTTCGTATATTTTTGTTTCATTTAAGTTTTTTTTTTTAATATAAAATATTTTTTGGTGGAAATATCAACTAGTATACTAGTATGCTATGTTTAATTGGAAATTTATCTTCTTCAGTTGAAAATTTAACTATTTGGTTCAAAATTAAGTTCTTTTGCTAGAAATTTGATATTTTTTAGTTGAAAATTCGTGTATTTTGTTAAACAATTGTCTTTTTTGGGATAAAATTCATCTTTTTGGTTAAAAAATCAACTATTTGGTTTAAAATTAATTTTTTTAGTTTCAGATTCATCATTTTTGAAAACATTTATTTCTTTGGTTGAAATATTCTGTTGCAAATTCGTGTTTTTCTTCGTTGAAAAGTCGTATTTTTTGTTGAAACATCATTTTTTAAACTGAAAATGTGAATGTTCCATTTTTTCTTGAAAGTTTGTCTTCTTTAGTTGAAACATTTTTTACATGTTTTAAACTCGTCTTATTCGGGTTAAAAATTCAACTTTTGCATAGAAAATTAATCTTTTTAACTTCAAAATTCAACACTTTCGTTGAAAATTCATTTTTTTATTACAAATTCATATTTTGGGTTGAAAAACTCATTTTTTTTGGTACAAAATTCATCTTTTTTACTTCGAAATTCAATATTTGCATTACTTTTTGTTCATCATTGTCCCGAATCTGTTTAGTTGAAAATTCAACTCTTTTGTTGAAAATTCTTATTTCTTCGTTTAATTTAACTGTTTTTGATATTATGTCTGGAATATTTTTTCATGGAGATATCAAGTACTATACTTCCCGTTGACGAATTAATTTTCTGTTTTAGATTCATCTCTTTGTTATACAATTATAACTACATTGTTGAAAATCCCTTTTTTTGTTGTTGAAAATTAATTGTTTTAACTGAAAACTTAACTATTTGGTGAAAAATTAATCTTTTTAGATAGAAAAGTAATCTTCTCGGTTAAAAATTCATCTCTTTAACTAGAAAATTTGATTATTTCGTTGAAAATTCTTTTCTTTTCCGTTGAAAATTAATTTCCTTAACTGCAAATTTAATTGAATTGATATAATTTAATGGAAAGAAAAATTTATAACTGTTAGGGAAAATAAAAAATTGGCCAGGGAAAACCAAAACCAGGGAATTTCGTAATTAGAATTTTGAAGCAACACAGGTTGTCCATTTATCACTTAGAATATCTTTCTGTTGTTTTTCCACCGAACTAGCGCAAAGCGAATCAAGATATTTTAAATTTTATCTCTACAAGTATTTAATTCTAGCATAAAACGAATTAAAACATTTTTGATTTTACCTCTACAAGTATTTAATTGTAGCATAAAGCGAATTAAAACATTTTTGATTTTATCTCTACAAGTATTTAATCTTTGGGTGTCGAACATTGAAGTGAGTAATCGAATCATTTTTTAGGCCCAGCAGCTAGTAAACCCAGCACTCCGAGTAATCGTGAAACCATCGATGAGGTCAGTCTTTTTCCAGGTTTAGAATTAGAGACTAAACTGGAAGTGCCTGATCGTGGATGGACGATGGATTATGATGACAGCAAAATTGACGACGATCTAGATAAGCTTCTTCAGCATATTAAGGAAGACCAATAAAACAGTATGGATGCGACCGACGGTCCGAAGGAAGATGCTTTATGCGGACATGGACATGAGGGCCTCGATTCTAAAACTCCCTCCAGTTCCAGCAGACATTTACTTTACACCACACACTTTCGTCTCACGCAGGTAAATTTTAGTTCGTTCTTTCTCAAAATATTCTCAACTTACTGCGATTTTTTGCCATATATTCTCAATTTACTGATTATTCAGGGTGTCTGCCTTTCCGAAGCAATATTATGTATGTAATTCTACATTGAATCAGAGAATTTTTGAAAAAAATTATAATTCAGATTTGGAACAAGCTGTGTTGCAAAAGAATTATAACTCTGACTTGGAACAGTGAATTTTCAAGAATAAAATATAATTCAGATCTGAAACCAGGAATTTTCAAAAATAATGATTGTTCTTACTTGGAACGGTGAATTTGCTAAAAGAATTACAATTTTGACATGGAATGGGGCATTTTCTAAATAAATTACGACTCTGATCTGGAACAAGGAATTTCCAAAAATTATTATTATTCTTACTTGTAACAAGGAATTTTCTAAAAGAATCATGATTTGGATTTGGAACGGGGAATTTTTGAAAAGAATTACAATTTTGACTTGGAATGGAAAATTGTCGAGAAGAATTATAATTCTGCTTTGAAACAATGAATTCTCCAGAACAAAATCATGACTTTGACTTGGAGCAGGAAATTTTCCGAAGCAATATTATATGCAATTCTGAATTGGATCATAAAATTTATTGAAAAAAATTACAAGTCTGACATGTATCAGAGAATTTTCGAAAAGTATTATGATTCTGATTTGAAAAGGGAATTTTTTAAGAAAAAACTATAATCCTGACATGGAGCACAGAATTTTTTGAAAGAATTACAATGTTGAATTGAATTTTGGAGAAAAATGATCCTTTTGACTTGGAGCAGGACATTTTCCGAAACAATATTATATTCATTTCTGAATTGCATAAGAAAATTTTTGATGAAAAAGAATTAATTCAGATCTGGAATAAGGAACGTTCAAACAATTATAATTCTGAGTTGGTCAGGGGATTTCAGTAACGAATTATTTCAACTTTGAGACAGGGAATTTTCTAACAGATTTTTAATTCAGGGTTAGGACAGGAAATAAATGAAGTATCTTTTTTTAATTCACGTAAAGCGTTACAATTATCCCAACTTGGATACTTTTCAAAGAGAATTGTAATTTCTGTGAAAAAGTTACAATTTTTACTTTGGGACAGGGAATTTTAGTAAAGAATTCAAATTTGTAGTTTGGGGAAGGGAATTTCAGTAAAGAAATATAATTTTGATAAGTGGGTCAGGGAATTCCCGTAAAGAATGATAATTTTGAAGGATGAATTCTTGACATGAAACGGGAATTCTGAAAAAGAATTTTAATTGGGATTTAGAAGGAGGGAGTAAAAAAAATTCCTGTTCCAAGTCAGAATTAGTTTTGTAAATAAATATAATTCTGACTTGAAACCTGGAAGTTTGGAAATGAACTTCATCATTACTTGGTAAATAGAGTTTCGTCAAGAATTATGATTCTGTCTCGTCTTGTCTCTATTCTGATTAATAAAATAGGGAATTTACAAAAACAGAAGTCATCAGATTTTGTAGACTCCTTGTTCCAAATCATATTTTTTTAAAAATTGTAATTATTTTTTTTGCAATTAAAAATTTGTTAAAATTCGAAATTTCTCTTTTGCAAATTTTAGAAGAAAACAATTGCTGTATTTCTGAATTATATTAATAAATTACGGAACTAGAATTTCAAAAAATAATTTTAATTTTGATTTAAATGAAGCGAATCAAACAAATTAATGTTCAAACTCAGAATTGTAATTATTTTCCGAAATTCTCTCTTCTAAATCAGAATTGTAATTCTTACGAAAAAAAATTATCTGATGTCCTAACTTTTCTGTTTTAAATCTTTTAAAATGTTTAGCAATCTCTTTATATGTTTGAAAATCGCTTGAAATCATTAAAATCTTTTGAACTCCATCAAATTGACTGGGAAAAATGAACAATTGACCGGGAGGTAAGAGGGAAATGAACGGGAATTTAAAATAATTCACCGGACAAACACCCTGATTACAACTTAGAAAAGGAAATCTACACAGTGAATATAATTGTGACTAAGCAACGGTAATAAATTAGCTGTAAATAACGTCTAAGGAGTTTTTTGCGTCGCTGATTACGAATCTGAGGTAAAAATTCCAAAATTCAAAACGACGGATCCAACATGGCTGACAAAAAATTACAACATAAGTTCCATGGGTTCAAAATGGTTTTTCGGCAGTTTTTTGGGTCGCTGATTACGAATTTGAAGTCATCATTCGAAATTGCGGATCCAATATAACGGAAAAGTGTGAAAATAAGTCTTGTGGTTTCAAAATGGGTTTCCGGGTTTTTGTTTGTGTCGCTGATTATGAATCTGAAGTCAAAATTCCAAAATTACAAATAACGGATTCAATTTAGCGGGCAAAAATTAAAAAATTTGGTCCCGTTGCTTAAAATGGATTCTTAAGGGTCTTAAGGTTTTTTTTTATGGCTAATTATGAACTTAAAGTAAAATTCCCAAATTCAATATGACGTATCCAATATGACGGACAAAAATTTAAAAAATGAATATTTTATCCCTCATTTTGAATTTTGTTATTATATTCGTAACCAGTGGCCCACAAAACTCACAAGAACCCATTTCGAAGCCACGGGACTTATTTTATAAGTTTTTGTCTGTCGTATTATATGTGACATTTTAAATTTTGGAATTTTGACTTCAGATTCGTAATCGGCGACCCACAATAAAACACCCGAGAACCCAGTTTGAAGTCACGGGACTTTTTTTACCATTTTTGTCCGCCATATTGGATCCACTAATTTGAATTTGGAAATTTTACAAATTTGTCTCAAAGTTCGTTATCAGCGACCCCAAAAATCTTCTGTGCATGAAGTTTCAACCAATTCGTATGTAAGAAAAAATGCATGCTTCAAAGGATTAAGAAACATACACCTATCTTCTTTTTATAGACACCTTTCAGCGAAAAATCGTCCGTTACAAGGCGATAACGTTACACTAAATCTTTATTTTCCCGGAAAAAATAATTTTTTTGATTGAATTTGAACCTCTAAATTCTTAAATGATTCACTCGAAATTGGTTAACTTTTTCTAATAAAACTCATTTTCTCCCAATTTGGTAACTCAGTATCTCGGGAATGAATTTTTATCTTTTGTTTAAACTAAAAATTGCACTTTTTATCGTGATCCGCAACCGAGCTTGTTCCAATTTTAGGTTTCTGTCACTTTGAGATTGTAAACGTCCATATTATATTTCTCGGAATCTAGTTTAATTTCTCGGTAATTTCGATTTTACAGAATATTATTTCGCTTCCTTGAAAAGTTCCTATTTTGTTGATTATCTAGTTCTGCACTGCAACCCTTCAATTACCAGGCCGGGAAAATGAAAAATTGTCCGAAAGAAAACCAGGAATTTAAAATCATCCGTCTGGTAGACACTGTTATTATTAATAAAAGGAAATTTCAACTCGTTCTATTTTGTATTTATATTTTGCAGGATGAAAGTAGTAGCCAGCATGACTGCAAGAAAAGACACGTTCTTTTATACGGCGTTAGTTGTGTTCGCGATGATGCTAGACACGTAGTGAAGAAGATGACGAAGGAAGTTTGTAAATTATTTGGAAAAAAGTTCAGTAACGATTAACTTTGCCGAAGGCGGCAAAATTAAAAAGCACTCGCGAAGTGAGTTCAACTTTGAGTCGATCATGCGAAAGTTTCAAAACCTGAGCTACTTTGACCAGCACCTAGTGACTTGGCAATGTGCGACGCAGGTTGTGGAGATGCTCAACACATTTGCGATCTCTGGTTTCTCCTACTTGCCGGTTCAGGAGCACGTGGCCTTTCTGTTTGATTTGATGGAGCTTACGCTCAATATTTACGGACTAATAGATGTTTGTATTCAGATTCTGAAAGAACTGCCGAAAGTCGAGGCTCAATTTGCAACGAGAAATAACGCACTAGTCAGAAGTTATACAACAAGCTTGAGTCTCTACGTCGTTGGAGTTTTGAGGAGGTACCACTGCTGTTTACTAACGTGAGTAATTATTAAAGTTTTAATCATTATTAAGGGTTGCTACAGGTCAGGGAATTCGGGAAAGTCAGGTAATTCAAAACGTGTCAAGGAATGTCAGGGAATAGGTGAAAAAGGCAGGGCATTTTCGATAAAATGATGTTGAAGTTAATTTGATTATTTTGTTGAAACTTCAACAATTTTGTTAAAAAGTCATTCTTTTTGGTCAAAAATTCGTATTTTTGAGTTGAAAATTCAACTGTTTTGTAGGGAATTCATCTTTTGAACTTGATTATTCAATATTTTGGTTGACATTTTCATCTCTATTGACTGAAAAATCTTTCTTGAATGAACATTCAGCTCTTTTGTTGAAAATCCGTGTGTTTCGTGTGAAAACTCATTTCTTATCGTAGAAATTTCTTTGTTTCTTTCTTAATAATGCAACAGTTTGGTTGAAAATGAAGTTTTTAAACTGCATATCTAACTATTCTATGTTTGGTTGGAAATTTATCTTCTTCAGTTGAAAATTCGTGTTTTGTCGTAGAATATTTATCTTTTTGGTGACTGAAAAATCTGTCATTGTTGAAAATTCAACTCTTTTGTTGAAAGTTCGTGTTTATTTAAATGCATTTCTTATCGTAGAAATGTCTTTGTTGTTGTTAAAAATGTAACTGTTTGGTTAAAAATTAAGCTTCTTAACTGCAAATTTGACTGCGAATTCCATGTTTGTTTTAAATTTATCTTTCTCTAATTGAAAATTCATCTTTTGTATCAGAATATTAATTTTCATCTGTTACCATAGAAATTCAATCTTTTTTGGCTAAAAGTACAACAGTTTTAATGAAAAGTTTGGTTTACGATTACAATTTTTCTGGCTTGAAATGTTAACTATGACAATTCTTCTTTTTTGGTTGAAAAATAAAGTACTTAGTTTAAAGTGTAATTACTTTGTTGAAAATTGATATCTTTGGTTGGAAAATTAGCTATTTTCTTTAAATTCATTTTTTATGGTTTAAAATTAATTTGTGAACCAAAATAGCTCAATTTTCTGCCCAAAAAGACGAATCTTCGACTAGGCAGTTCAATTTTTAAGAAATAAGTATGTTTTTTTAACAAAAAAGTTGAATGCTCAACGAAATAATGAAAGTTTTTAACCACAAAATGAATTCTCAACGAAAAAAAATATAATATGAATTTTTTTGAGACTCACTCGTTATTAAGACATTTTCTTTTCTAAATCTAGTTTTATTAAGGTTCCATGTTTATTTAATCAACAAAATTTATATAGGTAATTCCAAAGATTTTTTTGTACTCCACTCAAAATTCTGGGCGACCATGTCAGCGATTTTGCTGGCGTTTTCCACCTGATAGTAGTGCCCCGAATCCCTCAGCAATGAAGCATTACATGCTTCGAATAGGAACTTTGCGTACATTTTCTTTGGAAATTAGATTTTTTCGTCAATTTTACTTTTCTTTTCAAACCTACAAAAAAAAGGCATTACTTGCAAACAGCTTTTGGGCAAATTGGCTTTATTCTTTAAAACTAAAATTTATTAACACATACGCATTCTATCAACTTATATAAAATTAATAATTCTTATTTAAATAAGTAAAATAAATTGAAAAGATTTGAAAAAAATTTATCAATATAAAGATTTTCATTATGAGAAGTTGTAGGCTCCGGAAGCTTCGATCATGATTCAATAAAGAAACCAATCCCAAAGCTACTGGAACGTGTACGTCATCCGCTTCTGCTCCTTCTGTCCTAGAAGGTAAGCAAGAGCGGGAAATTTACGCGTGATAACATCGGGCAACACTGTTCCTTGGAGTCAGGTCTCTAGCCGCGGATGACCTTACGCGGCAGACAAGACAGTTGGAGATGAAGTTTCACCTCTGGATACTTTTTTAGAGCTACCAATCTTTGTAGAATTTAAGAGGAACAGTGTTGACGGACCAAATGGAGTGGTCCCAGGAGAACAGCCTTTTGCATCCGGTTCGCGATGAAATGAGCATGACGCTGGCAAGCCGGAATCTTGTTGAGTTGGCTAATAAATGAAGCTTTCATACCTCCAAGGCAGCCGATTATGAGAATTATAAGATGGACTTTGTAGCCTTGGTACAGCCTACTCAGCTCGAAAAGAAGTGCTGATATTTCGCCTGTTTTTCTCCCTCCTTTGCCGTAATATTACCATCGGCTGGTGCCGAGAATTCAATCACGTAAATGATCTTGTTCTTTAGATCTTGGAGGACAATGTCAGGCTTCGTAGCACTGATACGTTGAGTGGTGGAGAATGAGAAATTCCAGTAGATCTTACACTGATCATTCTCCACAACTGTGTCGAGTTCCTTCTGGGCGTATGGCAATACGGGCAATGGATCAACACTATAGAAATGCCTATGATAGTAATATAACACGTTTAGAGCTGCATTGTGTCTCTCTACGTACGCGCAGCGTGCAAATTTAGAGCATCCACTGAGAACATGTCCAAGTGTTTCGGGCTCTTGCTTGCACGCTCGGCAGTTGGTATCGCGTACAGGTATATTCATTATGCGCTCGCGGTAAACTAAGGTGTCTATGACGCCGTCTTGACAGGCAAAAAGAAATCCCTCGGTCTCCGATCTCAATCCAGCAGACTTGAGAAACATGTTGGACAGACCCATCGAGAGCTCTTCTCTACGTAGGATGCCGTAGAACTTACCATGGAGGGGTTTCTCAGCATGTTCTCTTAGTAGGAGCGTATGTTCTGCTTCCTGTATACGACTTTTGAGCACCAGAGGTGTTAGTGATGCTAGGCCATGTGTAATGTTGCTGGAATCAAATGGAAGGTCAAGCTCCTCTGCGGCCCTATCTGCTGCATGGTATAGAAACACCGCAGCATTGGCGACTTCATGTTGATGTACGAGTCGCATAAGGGAATCCGTGCTTTTTAGAACTGAGCAGGCTGTAGCCAGAACCGTTCTTCGATGAAGACACTCTAAGCTTAGCAATCCTCTACCCCCTTTATCGCGAGGGAGATATATTCGAGGTATGGAAGATCTAGGATGAAGACTTCGTTGTATTGTCATCATCTTGCGTGTGCTTCGATCAAGTTGTTTTAACTCATCGACGTTCCATTTTACTGCACCAAACGTGTAGAGCAGTATAGGAACGGCCAGCATATTGGTCGCCTGGATCTTATTCTTTCCAGATAATTCGGAAGCCCAAATTTTTCTGAGAATTTGGCGATACCTTTTTCCAAGGGCCGTTTTCAAGTTATGCACATTTTGGGTTTCCGCTTGCGGTATTCCAAGATATGTATATGTTTCTCCAATACCAAGATGTTGAATGGTATTTCCGCCTATGAGTTGAACATCCTGATCGTCACTGGATGATGTAGTTTCTAGTCTTCCTTGGTGTAGGTGGACGCAAGCACACTTGTCCAGTCCGAAGCTCGTGCCAATCGCTTTAGAATACCTATTTACCGCATCTACAAGGATGTTAAGGTCCTTTTTTGAGGAAGCAAAGAGTTTAAGGTCGTCCATGTATAAAAGGTGGTTGACCATATATTCTGTTCTGTTCGGCGGGCCACATAGGTATCCAGAGCTTTTGCCTCGGAGCACAATAGATAGAGGCAAGAGGGAGATGCAGAAAAGTATCGGACTTAGAGAGTCTCCTTGAAAGACGCCCCTCTTATATGTGACAAAGCTTGTAGTCACTTGTCTTTTGTCAAATGTTATGACAAATCTTGTCCGCCACAAGAGCATAAGCTCTTTTATGCATCTCACTATTTTTGGATGCACCTCCATGCACTCAAGGAGCTTGATAAGTAGCTCATGGTTCGTGTTATCGAATGCCTTACGGTAATCAATCCAAGCCATGGACAGATTGCGTCGATACCTGATCGAGTCCTGGGTAATACACCTGTCTATTAACAGGTTCTCCCTGCAACCTGCCAGCCCTCTCTTGCATCCACGTTGTTCGACTATTACACTCCATACCGGCTCGATAGATGTCAATATCCTCTCTTTGAGGTTGCCAGTGAATAGCTTGTAGCTGGTGTTTAAACAAGCTATGGGCCTGTAGTTCTTTGGACATGACAAATCTCCGGCCTTAGGGATCAATACCGTGCGTCCTTCCACTAGCCACTGCGGGACGGGTTGTTCTCCGTTTAAGAAAGTAGTAAATATACGAGCTAGATGTTGGTGCGTAGAAGTAAACTTCTTCCACCAAAAGTTGTTGACTTTGTCTGGCCCTGGCGCCGAAAAGTTCTTAGTTCTAGCGATAACTTTCTTCACTTCTTCAGCAGTAATTAGTGGACACTCTTCCTCTGGTTCTTGTAACCTTTGCCTTTGACAAAAGTTACGAAAGAGTGATATATCAGAAGCGTCTTCATTTAGCTGATAAGTATCTCCATATACTTGCTCCCAGAAGACTTGAATCTCTTCTCGACTAGGCGGATTTTTAACTACACATGACGCTTTATTGAACAGACGGGAAGGATTAGTAGAAAAGGTGGAATTTTCCTGAATCCACTTAACTCGCCGTTCAAGGCGCTGTTTCGCTGTTGAAAGAGATCTTACTTTTTGCGTCCAGTGCTGCTTGATGGTCGACAGTTTACACTTGTTCAGCGTGTGATTTGCTTTCCTCAAGTTTCGAGCAAGTGCCCTAACTTTTGGAGTGAACTTTTTATTTGATGTTATGTAGCTAATCACGCACTGAACATTTGATGCATGCCATCTCGCCGTTTCAATTTTGAACTGAAGCTGTGCAATACGCTCGCGTGTCTTACTCAGACGTACCGAAGTTTCGTTACTTCTATCGTCGCTAAGCAGGGGGACCGCCTTCTCGTAAACTACACAGTTCAGATTCCAGAGATTAACATCTTCGGGGAGCAAATCGCGGAGAGCAGTATTAGCTTCAGCTAATTTGTCCATCCTGAGGAAGACTTTTTGGTGGATAGATCTCCTACTTCTCATGTTGACATTATCGGCTATCTGCAAAGGTGGTCTTGCTGGAACGGGTGGAATGTTCGCTGGAGGATGTTGCTCCTCTTCCTGTTGATAAACAGCTTCATATCCGTTTTTTCGCAAGAAGGATACCTGATCTCTTAAATACTGAGGCGTTTTATGAGCATATTCCGGGTGCATATTGCCCCAACGGTCATGTAACCTCTTCATGAATCCTCTCCGCGCCGGTGAGCTTCTTTGCCAACAGGTAAGAAGGTCCCTCCTGAGTTGGTCCGACCATTTAAATCGATGTTCTCGCGTTTGTCCGGGGTCATTGCCTGGTCATCGCCTCGGTTCGTTCCTATTGCCACTCTTAACTGAACCATGGCCTCCATCCGAGAGAGGCCTATTGTGGGTGGCACTGCGCGATACTTGTGTCGTAACCGGATAATTCGTTGCATTGGGGAGTTAGCCCAAAGTAACGCGGCTGACTGCGAGAGCAGGAGCTCTCTCTCCCGAATCCCTCAGCAATGAAGCATTACATGTTTCGAATTGGAACTTTGCGTACATTTTCTTTGGAAATTAGATTTTTTCGTCAATTTTACTTTTCTTTTCAAATCTACAGAAAAAAGGCATTACTTGCAAACAGCTTTTGGGCAAATTGGCTTTATTCTTTAAAACTAAAATTTATTAACACATACGCATTCTATCAACTTACATAAAATTAATAATTCTTATTTAAATAAGTAAATTAAATTGAAAAGATTTGATAAAAATTTATCAATATAAAGATTTTCATTATTATTATTATTATTATTATTATTATTTTGATTAAAATTAAGAATGATATG
>CAKNXH010057068.1:0-18461 GCA_932178445.1 Andricus quercusramuli
TCCGATCGTAGGTGAGTCCACTGTCCCAGGAGTGATAACCCCCATACTTCCCTAGGTCTAAGTATGGGAGCTTTCCGACCCTGACAAGGACCATGTCAACTTGTCGTCAGACACATTACAGTTTCATCCTCGCATCCTAACGTCCCCCTGCAAGGCAGCGCGCCTATACTGGCATCAGTACCCCTTTGGCCCTATACAGGCGAATCATTCTACACATCCCTTGCGGGCAGTGTCATCGCTGCGGTGTCCAATGGGCAGCAGGATTTTTCCCTTACAAGATTTTTAGTTTTGGTTCGGGTAGTGTTTCTAGGTGGATACACGCTGCACCTCGGCCTGCCAGGACCCACCCATTGCGTATGAACGTGAATGGGTGGGTCCTCCCAAGCCATGGTCATCGTGTTTTCTACCAGTGCTAGGCAGAGCTAGGCCAACATCTTAGGCTGGGCTCACCACATCCACGACTGGTTCCTATCGGCTGTCCGCGGCTGCTTATTCTTGTATTCGCAGCTAACCTGAGGGGCTGTTCAGCCTAACGGGCCGTTCCTCTATCCGCAACCCGAGGACGCGCTGCGTAGTGGTGACAGGAACCCACCGAGCAGAATAATAATAATAATACTACTACTAATAATAATAATAAATGTAGACAACATCAACATGAAGTCGCCAATGCTGCGGTGTTTCTATACCATGCAGCAGATAGGGCCGCAGAGGAGCTTGACCTCCCGTTTGATTCCAGCGACATTACACATGGCCTAGCATCACTAACACCTCTGGTGCTCAAAAGTCGTATACAGGAAGCAGAACATACGTTCATACTAAGAGAACATGCTGAGAAACCCCTCCATGGTAAGTTCTACGGCATCCTACGTAGAGAAGAGCTCTCGATGGGTCTGTCCAACATGTTTCTCAAGTCTTCTGGATTGAGATCGGAGACCGAGGGATTTCTTTTTGCCTATCAAGACGGCGTCATAGACACCTTAGTTTACCGCGAGCGCATAATGAATGTACCTGTACGCGATACCAACTGCCGAGCGTGCAAGCAAGAGCCAGAAACACTTGAACATGTTTTCAGTGGATGCTCTCAATATGCACGCTGCGCGTACATAGAGAGACACAATGCGGCTGTGAAAGTGTTATATTACCATCTTAGGCACTTCTATGGTGTTGTTCTATTGCCCGTCTTGCCATACGCCCAGGGGGAACTCGATTCAGTTGTGGAGAATGATCAGTGTAAGATCTACTGGAATTTCTCATTCTCCACCACTCAATGTATCAGTGCTACGAAGCCTGACATTGTCCTCCAAGATCTGAAGAACAAGATCATTTACGTGATTGAATTCTCGGCACCAGCCGATGGTAATATCACGGCAAAGGAGGGAGAAAAACGGGCGAAATATCAAGCACTTCTTTTCGAGCTGAGTAGGCTGTACCAAGGCTACAAAGACCATCTTATAATTCTCATAATCGGCTGCCTTGGAGGTATGAAAGCTTCATTTATTAGCCAACTCAACAAGATTCCGGCTTGCCAGCGTCAGGCTCATTCCATCGCGAACCGGATGCAAAAGGCTGTTCTCCTGGGATCAATCCATCTGGTCCGTCAACACTGTTCCTCTTAAATTCTACAAAGATTGGTAGCTCTAAAAAAGTATCCAGAGCTAAAACCTTCATCTCCAACTGTCTTTTCTGCCGCGTAAGGTCATCCGCGGCTAGAGACCTGACTCCAAGGAACAGTGTTGCCCGATGTTCTCACGCGTAAATTTCCCGCTCTTGCTTACCTTCTAGGACAGAAGGAGCAGAAGCGGATGACGTACACGTTCCAGTAGCTTTGGGATTGGTTTCTTTAAGGAAACATGGTCAAAGCTTCCGGAGCCTACAATTTCTATAATATTCAATGTAGACAAGAACAATTTTAGAATGAAAACGAGGCATGCGATCATGTAATGTTCATGCTTGGGATGAAGACTTGTATGTTTGGAGGCAAAAATATGTGATCTGAACAAATATGCGCAATGTTCAAAGTTGGTGAAATCATTTTTTTGGGAGATTGCGATGAAGGTATTTATTTGCGAAAAAAAGTTTAATTATAAATTGAAGGTGTTAAAAAGACCTTTAATTTGGTAGGTCGCACATTAAGATTGTTTTGAAGATGTTCCCTCACAAAGTAATAAAAACCGGCCGTTTTGCAAAATGTATTTATTTTTGAAAAAAGTGCATATAAATCTATTGAAGACCCTGAAAATGTGTGTTTTGTTAAGCTGAAAGTATATGCAAAATTTGAGCTCAAAATAATAAATAGTTTTTGAGAAAAGCTATTTGTTATTAAAAAAGATACTGTTGAAACGGTGGGGCTAACTTTTTGTAGGCGGTCGCAAAGCCATAAAAGTGAACCAATTTTCATCCTAAACAATCAGCGTTACATATAATCGCAACTTACAATTTGGACATGATTTTAAGATGAAAATATTTTCTGTACCTTAATTTGGGGGGGGGGGGGAGTTCATTTTTTTATAACAATTATTTCACCCGTACCCGTGTAGAAATTTAAATCAGGGCACCACCAGGTCCTGGTAAGGTTGCCTTATTTTATTTAAGGCCCGGATACGGAAATCCTATCGGGCCCTGATGGTGTTTCGTCACGCTCGGAATGGAAAGGGCCGTACGTTGCCAACCTTAGACGGTCCATGTCAGGCAGCCTTTTTTGTGCCTTTAAAATAATTAAGGTCCTTTGCAGGGCCGTGATTATTTCGTATCGAATTCCTTACTTATTTTTATTTAAATGAGAATGAAATAAATATGAAAATATGTACGATGAATTCAAAAAGTAAACGAACTATTGCCCAAGGCGGCATGATTCAAATCTTGAAATTTTAAATCAAATCTGTTTCTGTCAAATCTTTTATCCACGATATCAGAATTTTAATAATTATTATTTATAGTGATTAATGTATGTATGTATACCATTAGGCCATTTCCCTTTTGGGGTAGGCGTGACACTATCCGATTCGGGTAGTGTTTCTAGGTGGATAGTTTCTTGTAGTAAAGAACTACAAGTGTGGGCTCACCACACCCACGACGCCAACAGTACACAGTAGTATTATTCCCGAATGGTCACCCATCCAAGTACAAACCGCGCCCAACACTGCTTAACTTCAGTGATCTAACGAGAACTGGTTTTTTCAGCGTGGTATGACCGTTGGCGATGAAATGGCAATATCATTATTATTTCAAGCATTTCACGTAGCTAAGCACCGTAGATTATTATTTAATTATTGTAAAAAAATCTCATATACTACATAAAAAAAAATCTATATGAATTAATGTATTTCCTCTTTTTTTACGAAAGCGACTATTAATCATTATCATTAGTATGAAAAGTTTGAATAAACTGCGTTAGTCAATAAAAAGGGCCATCTATCCGGACCTTATTCGTACCTAATCAGGGCCGTAAATACGGCCTTTTATCAGATCGCCTCAATTAAAAATAAGGGCAGCCTATCCGGGCCTTATTTGAACCTGATCAGGACCGTAAATACGGCCTTTTATCAGATCGCCTTAATTAAAAATAAGGGCAGCCTATCCGGGCCTTATTTGAACCTGATCAGGGCCGTTTTATACATGTTTAAATCAGGTAACCTTATCAGGACCTGGTACGGGCCTTTTTTTTAAATAAGGCTAAAAAAGGCATTTTCCACACGGGTAATTTTCAAAATACACAGCTGAAATTGGTAAATAGTATTAACTGCATGCTGCTACTAATTGTAATATAATTGTCAGAAAAATCAGTTGCGAAAATACTGTTTAGAATAGCGGTTTATTTACGACCAATTTCGTTCGCAGGGTATGACGGCGGAGTGGGGGAAGCTGATTGCGCCTGGTATATGCTGGCACCGAAATTGAATTCGCGCGTTCAAAATGTAAAGATTGGAAAAAACGCATGAAAGAATGAACATATCGAGATGTTTGTTTTTAATTTCAGCTAGCTTTTAGCGCTGATTACAAATTTTGCATTGAAAGCTCAGAAAAAGCACGTCTTATGCTTGAAAGGTAAGTGTACTTTTTTATATTTTCACTAATTGTACAATTACTGAAATAATTCTTCGATGTAATGTAAGCAGTATTTTGTAACAAATTCAGGATAAATTCATGAGACTTTAAAACAATTCAAGTTAAGTTCAAAAGAATTTAAATGAATTGTAGAAAATTCTAAAAATTGAAAAAATATCCATTGATTTCCGTAAAATCGGAATGGAAATAGAGGAAGTTAAGGTAAACTAAAAGAATTTGATGAAATTCCTAAAAATTCAAGGTGAATTAAAAAAAAATCAAATGAATTGAAAACAATTTAAAAATATGAAAAACCTTAATTGAATTCAGTAAATTTGAAATGAGCTTAGAAAAATTCAAGGGAGTTCAAAAGAATTTGATGAAATGCCTAAGAATTCAAGGTGAGATTAGAAGACTTTAGGATTAATCAAATAAAGACTTTTAAAAATTAAAAAAAATCATTAAATTAAATAGAATTGAGTTTTAGAAAAATTCACGTGAATATAAAAATTCCAGAGAATTCCAAAGAATTCAGGGTGAATTTGAATTCCAAAACATAATTTTAAATCTCTTCAAACCTTTGAAACCCCACTAATTTTTGAACCAAAAAGTGACTACCGACTACGAAATAATTCAAGTTAATATCAAAAGAATTCAAATGAAAAAAAACTTAATTGAAAAAATTCCACTCATTACAGTAAAAATTGAATGAATTTAGAGGAATATAATGGAAATAAGAAGAATTCGATGAAATTCATTCAAAAAATAAAGCTGAATTTAAAAAGCAATTAAATTAATTGAAAACAATTCAAAAACATGAAAAAATTGATTGAATTGAGGAAGTTTAAAATGAATTTCGAAAAATTGAAAGGGCATTCAAACGAATTTGATGAAATGCCTACGAATTTAAGGTGAGTTTTAAAGACTTCAAAATGAATTAAACAAAAACTTTTCAAGAATTCATTGAATTGAGTAAAGTAGAGCGAACTTAGAAGAATTCAAAAGGGCTTTAAAGGATTCAGGATACATTAATAAGAATTCAGGGCGCATTCCAAATTAATTGCAAAAAATATTTGAAATTCTCGTGTAATCTTTGGAACCTTACGAAATCCCTCACTTCCTTTGAATACATTCTTTGAAATCCATTAAAATATCATAACATCCTGTTGAGTTATATGAAATTTAATTTAAAATCCCTTCAAATCATTGAAATCCTTGGAAATCTTATAAAACCCCTTAGAATTTTTTAAAATATATTAAAACCTTATAGGTTCTGTAAAATCATTTTATATCTTCCGAAATTCTTTAAAATCGAATGCAATTTTTTTATCCTTTAAAATTATTAAAACTCTTGGAAATCCCTTGAAATTATTTAAAGCTTTTTAAAATACCTAAGAATCTTTTAAAATACTCTAAACTATTTCAAATGCAGGGTGAATTCCAAAAAAAACTAATTTCAGATCTCTTCAAATCTTTGAAACCCAATAAAATACCTCCATCCTCGTGAGTAAATTCTTTGAAATCCACTAAAATATGTTATAAAATCCCGCGAAATTCTATGATGATATTTCATTAAATCCTGGAAAATGTAGTAAAATACATTCAGAGCTTTAATATTCTTTAAACTCATTGAAATCCTCGAAATCTGATAAAAGCCAGTGAAATCTTTTAAAAGATCTGAACAGGTCTTGTAAAATCGTTTCATGTCATCCGAAATTCTAGAAAATTCTGTATCCAAAAATATTCCAAAAGCTTTGAAATCCCTTCAAATTATCGAAATTAGTTAGAAATTCCTTGGAATCTTTTAAGATTTCCTCAAATATTTCAAATCCTTTGAAATCCTACGAAATACCTCACTTCTCATGAATAAATTCTTTGAAACCCAGAGAAATATTATAAAATCCCTTGAAATCCTATGATGATATTTCTTAGAAAATGTATTAAAATACATTGAGAGCTTTAAAAACTCTTAAAATAATTGAAATCCTCGGAAATATTTTAAAATATCTGAAAACCTTATATGTAGATCCTGTGAAATCGTTCCTTATTTTTCGAAATTATATTTAAAACTTTATCCTAAAATACTTCAAACACTTTGAAATCCCTTCAAATTAATGAAATTAATAAAAAATTCCTCGGAATATTTGTTAAATTCCCTACAATATTTCAAATTAAAACCTCTTGAAAATGCCTTAGAAGTTTCAAAAATACCCTGAAATATTGCAAATGAATTAAAAAACAATTCAAAAATAGGTATAGACCTGAATTGAACAGTGATTAACCCATGAGTTAATTTATTGAAAGAAAAGTGACATTATCAAAAGTTACATTGTGGGCTGCACATGTACGGCACCATACGGACCGAATCTTGAAAATAGGGTGCTCAATGTTGGGTAAGTTACTTTTTTTTAGTATTTAACTAGTTACAGAAGTTACGTTACTTACCGAAGAAGGTAACTAGTTACAGTTACTAGCTAGATGAAGTGATTTTAAGTTACCTAAAAAGTTACTTTTTTCACTACCTTAATTTTATAATTTAAGAATCAAAATAACTAATATTATCATACATAAAAACTTGATTTCGAAAGAAATGGGCATAAGTTGAAGTAAATAAAAAATACACAATATATTTCGGCAAATGAATAACAATATAATAACAAAAATATTGTATTTTCAACAAAGTATAGATGACCTTTTAACAAACTTGTTGCATTTTCAACCAAAAATTTCCTATCATAAAAGAGAGGTTGCGATTATATCTCGAAAACTGAAGCCGATTCTCTCTTCACCGATTGGATGGATTTAAATTCGCCGCCTATGCTTTAGAATCGATATTAGAATCGAGAAGTGCGGTCTAGAATCATTTTTAGGTTAAGAACAGAGCTGCGTATTATTAGGGAAGGCATGAGCACTATTCATGTGCACATTAATGATTGATGATAGCTGACGATATGGTCGTAAGAACTCATCGCATGGGGGGAGGTGGCTCCAGTTTAAAAGGGGAAAACCAGCTAGATGATGGTGGCTAAGAATTTGCGGCGTTGTGCCGGCTATGTTGTTCCCCGGTTCCCCCCTTAGCAATTGAGGGGGACACCACGTGACACCACGAGTCACTCACGCTGAGTCTATGAGTTCTTACTTCTTACGTCTTATGGTTGATTCCCGAGTGATTCGTTTGGTGGTGGTGAATGCTAGGGGCACAATTCGAGTCCGGAGTTTGAACAATTTACATATTTTAAAATCAAATATTGAAGTTTTCAAAAATGTAAGTCTTCAGTACTTAAAGAAATGAAAACGTTCAATTTAATTAAATTTCAAGTTTTTGTGAAATATTGTTTCAGTCTACAATGCTTCAATTTTTATCCATTATGTTTATTATTTAATTAGTAGTAATAATAGTATCTTCATATAAAATGAGCAATTACAAAATAAAAATATGTATAATTTGAACGTTACAATTTCAATTCTTTTATTTGGGTGGAGTTCCGAAAAGCGCTTACCTCCGATTAATTTGAAACTCCGTATACCTATGTATTTTGACGTGCTGATCACGAATATGATAGTGAAAATACCCGCAAATTTGATTTTCAAGGTCAAAACCCCAAAAAACTATAAAAATTTCATGTTTTTCTGTTTATTTCAGTAAATAATGAAAATTTACAAAAAAGCTTTAAACAAAAGTTGTAGATCTTTTGAAAATACATATTTTATGTCTCATATATTTTTACCCTACGACTGACCGTTTTAGATAAAAGAAGGGAAATGACGGTACGAAGTGTAGAATTGCTTATGTCACACACGGCATCCATTCCAACGTGTCACGGGGGTGGGAAAGCACCCCTATGACTGGCCACAGAAATAACTTAGGTTACACATGACCCCCTTTCCAATGCGTCATGGGGGGGGGGCGAGAAGGCACCCCTATGACTGGCCACAGAAATAACTTGGGTTACACACGACCCTCTTTCCAACGTCTCATTGGGGGGTGGGAAGGCACCCCTGTGACTAGCCACAGAAATAACTCAGGTCACACACGACCCCCTTCCCAACGTGTCATGGTTGAGGCGGGAAGGCACCGCTGAACATTTTGCAGTATTTCTGTGATTTTTCATATTTATCGTCTATTTTCTCGAAAACTATCAGTCGTAAGGTAAAAACATATTCAACATAAAATGTGTATTTTTAAAAGATCTATAACTTTTGTTCAAAACTTTTTTGTAAATTTTTTGTATTTACTGAAATAAACGGAAAAACATGAAATTTTTGTAGTTTTTTGGGATTTTTACCTTGAAAATCAAATTTGCGGGTATTTTCACTATCATATTCGTGATTAGCGCGTCAAAATACATAGGTATACAGAGTTTCAAATTAATCGGAGGTAAGCGCTTTTCGGAACTTTATCCTCAAAATATACTCTTGAAGATTCTATAAGCAGTAAAAAAATTTTATGAAAATTTTGATTGATTTATTAAATATGTACAAGTTATGAAAAAATGTCTAAAATAATAAAAAATTTATAAATATTTCAAAAAGCCTAAAACAAAATGTAGATTTTTGAACATTTTGAAATTCAGTTAAAAACATGTTTATGAATTTTAAATGATCTTAAAATAATACGTTATTTTCATATTCCTCCAAAACAAATTTTCATCATTTTCTAGTCTAAAAATTTTTAAAAATAATTCTTAAAAATATATATTGAAAAACAAAATTTGCATACATAAATAACAATTGAGTAATTGATTTGGAATTAATTATAATTAAAATAATATAACTCCTCAATTGGAAATTATTCACTTTGAAGAGAAAAATTTCAATGGTCAAACTTTTAATGTTCATAGCTTAAAAATGATTAAAATTATATAAAATTAAATTTTGAAAAATTCATTGATTCATTCATCAATTTAAAGCATTCCAGATTATAACGTGGATTTACATTTTTATAATTGAATCTAAGTATTTTAACTAAAAAATTTATGAAAGTTACAAACATTTTATTTTATACATGTAGATCATTCAATACTTTCACATAAATTTTTTTTAACAAAATTTAAACCTGAGTTCTAATTATAATTACAATTCTAATTCTAATTCAAATTCAAATACTTTAGTCCTCAACAGTTACAATTTTTTAACACTTAGCTACCACACTTCTCTGAAATCATGTGATATGATATGATTTGATACAATATCTTAAAATAATTACAATATCGAAATATCTACAATTTGAACGTTACAATTTTAATTCTTTTATTTAAAAACAATTTCATTTGTAAATAACTTTAAGATATATTGAGAAGTTTTTAAAAAATTAACTTTTTAAAAGTACGAAATATTTCATAATACTGAACAGTGTTTATTATGATTCCTAAGAAAATTGATAATTAACACAATTATCAAAACGTACTCTC
This sequence comes from Andricus quercusramuli, assembly GCA_932178445.1. Taxonomy (NCBI): domain Eukaryota; kingdom Metazoa; phylum Arthropoda; class Insecta; order Hymenoptera; family Cynipidae; genus Andricus; species Andricus quercusramuli. The sequence continues at coordinate 9,456 of CAKNXH010057068.1, forward strand.
AATGATTTTATAAGCAATTTTTTTCTATTTCAAAATATTGTAAAAAAATTGTATGAAAAGTTTTATTGATTTTATTAAATTTTTACAAGTTATGAAAAAAATTCTGAAATAATAAAAAATTTATAAATATTTCAGGAAGTCTAAAACAAAATGTCGATTTTTAAACATTTTGGAATTTAATTCAAAATATTTTTATGAATTTTAAATGATCTTTCAATAATAGATTATTTTCATAATCCTGAAAAACAAATTTCAATCTTTTTTCAATCTAAAAGTTTTCTAAATAATACTTAAAAATATATTGGAAACAACATTTTCCATACATAAATAACAATTGAACAAGTATTGATTTGGAAGCAATTATAATTAAAATAATATAATTTCTCAATTGAAAATTATTCACTTTGAAAATAAAAGTTTTAATTGTTAAACTTTTAATGTTCATAGATAAAAAATGATTAAAATTATATAGATTTAAATTTTGAAAGTTTCAGTGATTCATTCATCAATTTAAAGCATTGCAAATTATAACGTGGATTTACATTTTTATAACTGAATCTAAGTCTTTTAACTATAACATTGATAAAAGTTTAAAAAAATTACTTTTGTACTTTAAATTAGTTAAATTTTAAATTGTTTAACGACAAAGTTGAAATGGATTCAATTTGATGCATGTAGATTGTTCAACACTTTCACACAACATTTTTTATAATAAAATTTAAACCTGTCTTCTAATTATAATCACAATTCTAATTCAAATTCAAATATTTTTGTCCACAACAGTTACAATTTTTTAACCCTTAGCTACGACACATCTCTGAAATCACATTATTATTATACCATTAAGCCATTTCCCTTTCAGGGTAGGCGTGACTTGCTCGATTGGAAAATAGTGAACTAGGTATATAGGTGTAAAGTAGGTCGGTATATGGGTATAAGGTAGATAGGTATATAGGTGTTAGATATAGATGTTTTAGATTGATCTGGAGTTTTCGTGTTATTTATTTAAATGACACGTTCACTCCGCAACACTGCTCCGACCCAGGTTGTTGATCAATCTCTCTAGCGATCACCACAAGTGAGGAGCCACACAAAATTGTTATGTATGTCCCCACTTGGGCCCATTCGTATCCAAGGTCTTTGTTTCAGGCATCATTCACTCCACTGTTACTCTGTTTACAAACTATTTGTCGCCACACTTTTCTGTCCTGGCATACTACTCTAGCTTCTTTCACGTCCATGCATTTTTTCATGCAAGCTCTTGTGTTTCTATGGCTTCTTATGTCTCTTCGGATTAATGTCTCATTCACAGATTCTAACCATTCTTTCGGCGGTCTACCTCTGGACATGATTTGATATAATATGAGATAATATAACATGACATGACATAATATAATATATATATATGAGTAAAAATTAAATAGTTTTGAAATATGAAGTTTTTCATAATATGTATCAATAACAGAGGCACGGTGATTTTCAGATCTTTTTTGGTTGAAAAGAAAACTGCTCGGTTGAAATGTCTGACTCCAGAAATCTTTCTTGGATGGAGATACATATAACTCTTTTGTCGAAAATTAATTTTTTTGGCTGAAAATTCAACTATTTTCTTAAGTAGCCATCTGTTTCGTGCAATAGTCATCTATTTTGTTGAAAACGCAATATTTTTTACTTCAAATGTTCGGAATGTAAAGCGTTTCTAATCGAATCATACATAAGGTGTTTTGTCCCGAAATTGGTAATATTTTAAACCCCCCCCCCCCCCCACCAACGATACTTAAAATTATTGATATCTGAATTTCAGAAAATATATATTACATTTCCGTACAACATATTACGAAAAATTTAGAATTTACTAATTACTTATATTTTTAAAAATTTAATATGTTCAATATTATTCAAATATACAAAATACAATAATTCTAAGGAAAATAATGTATTTTGTAATGACATTCCCCTTTAGAAGATTCTTTGTTATCAACTTTCAACATTCATACAAGAAAAATTCATATAGGCGCGCGCTTCGAGCGCGAGCATGACGATCTAGTAAATTTTTAATAGAAGAGTTGATTTTCCAACCAAGAAAGATTTTTCGGTGACTTTTAGATCTAAACAGTTGTATTTTTAACCGAATAATATTAATTTTTCTACAGGAAGTAATTAATTTTGAAACCTAAAAGAACACTTTTGAACAAAAGAGTTGAATTTTTAAGCCAAAAGAATGAATTCTCAACAAAAAAGGTACTTGTAAACAATACAGTTACACTTTCTAACAAAACATTTAAATTATTAACAAATTATATTAATTCTCAACCAAATGGTTGAATTTTCATATCTAAAATATCAATTTTCAACAAAAAAGTTACTTTTCAACCAAATAGTTGAATTTTCTGCCATTTTCAAACCAAAAAGACGAATTTTCAATAAAAGAGTGGAATTTTCAACCAGAAAGTTAATTTTGAACCTGATAGTTGAATTTTCTACCAGAAAAGACAAATTTTCAACAAAATAGTTGAACCCTTACAGGTTTACCAAATAAGATAAAATTTCAAACCAAAAACAACACTTTTCAACAAAAGAGTTGAATTTTTAACAAAAATGTTCGTTATTTTTGAACGAACTAGTTGAACTTTTCACCGAAATAGTTTAATTTTTAACAAATTACCCGAATTTTCAACCACAATAGATGAATTCTCAACGAAAAATATAATAGGTGATATTATATCAACCCAAAAAGAATTTAATTTGAAATCAAACATAGTAGAATTCAACCAAAAAATCTTATCCAAATTAGATTAACTTCCTACCAAAAAAGTTGAATTTTGAACAACAAAAAATCAGATTTTTTTACCGAAAGAGATCAATTTTGAAACGAAAAAGCCGAATTTTCAACCAAGAAAGAAAAAGATTTTCACTAAATTGTTGAATTTTCAAGCCCGAAGGACGAATTTTCTGCAACAGAGTTTCATTTTCGACCCGAAAATATGAATTTTCGAAAATTTTTTTTTTAATTTTTAACGAAAATGTTGAACTTTCTACCAAAATAGTTGAATTTTTCACAAAATAAATGAATTGAAGGCTAATTTTCCACCAAAACAGGTGAATGCTCAACGAAAAATATAGTAGTTGTTATTATTTCAATCAAAAAAGATTTTAATTTGTAATCAATCACAGTTGAATTCAACCAAAAACACGAATTTTCAAAAAAATAGCTGTATGCTCAACCAAAAGAGAGTAATTTTCTACCCAAAACTGACACATAAACCTCTCTTAACAGGAAATATACAAAAAACACAAAGTAGCTTCAAAGTAACTAAAATTAATGTTCCAAGTTACTGCAAAAATCGTAACTAAGTTACTTTTAAAAATAACAAAGTTAACCTAAGAGTGACGAATAACGTAACTTTTCAGTAACTTAGTTATTTGAAACAAGTTACTACCCAACTCTGGAGTTAATTTATTGAAAGAAAAGTGACATTATTAAAAGTTTCATTATGGTCTGCACATAGGTACCATAGGGACCAAATCTTGAAAATAGGGTACTTTAAGGGCCTTAACTGAATATAGGGTACAATATGGAATATAGGGACCGGTCTGTGAGGCCTATATTCGAGTTCTACAAATCTTTTCATGACCTCAATTATTAGGTTGAAGTAGAACGTTTCCCACAGAATAATAAGTTATTCATTACAATACGAAAATCCCGTGAAGCGTTAGACTTAACGGAGAGGTCAAATACGCAGGAGTACAAACTGTTGTGTAGGTCTTAATTGGGACACGAGTACTTCGCGTTATTATGCTTTTACTTTGTATTGCAATTCAGGTAGTTCTTATTGTCTATGAAAGTATTTACAAAAAGGTATTGTCGCATGCGATATTACATTCTCATCAAAGAAGGTATTAGATTTGTGTAAAATTTGACCCTCTCCGTTCTCGTCAAATATCCACGTTTTGAGACCTTCTGAACCCGAAAGAAGGTTTTCGCGACTGTGTCTGCTGTGTGGCTGTGTGTCTGTAGATTTTTATACTGTACGCACGATAACTTAGGAAAGAAATGACAGATTAGATTGGCCTTTGGTATACTCTTTTAGTATCCTAAACTGAAGGTTAAGTTCGTTAGTCAGCCATTTTGGATAAACACTCAAAATGTGAGCATTTTCAAAATGTTTGAGACCACTTTTTTTTTTAATTTAAAAATTCTATGTTCGGCTACTCGTAGTATAAAAAATATACGAACAATTTATCTTTATGCCTTTTTTTGATAAAAAAAATTACCAGAGTTATAGCATTTACAAAATTAAAAAAAAAACGAAAATGAAAATTGTAAGCCAAACAATGCACGATATGAAAAAAAGTCAGCAGAAGAAAAACATTGCTTTTTAAACACCCTCTAAGATTAACAAATCAACTTTTGGAATTTTTTTGGAAAATCGAAAATTAAAATTATGATCGCACAAAAAATAATGAAAAATAAAAAATTCTATTTTCCGGTTAAACTATACAAGATACGATAAGAGATGAATCAACAAAAATTGTGCACCCAAAATAGATCTACAAATTTTTTATTAATCACGTTTCGATAGGACGCGTAGTTTTTGTTTTATACGTAAAAAACAAGATTAGAAAAAACTTCTGAACTCTAAGAAGAGCTACAAATTTTTTGATCATTATTTTTTGATAGGATGGGTAGTTTTTGTTTTAATCGTGAAAAATAACATTAAAAATAAAAAAATTAAATTTTTGGAAAAACGAACCAAGGTACCGAAAAAAATTAATAGATAAAAATTGTTCATCCAAAGAAGAGATACAAATTTTTTATCAATCATTTTTCGATAAGACGCATAGTTTTGGTTTCAATCGTAAAAAAAACATTAAAAATTGAAAAATTATATTTTTGGAAACAAAGGAAAACCACACAAGAGACGAAGAAATGAAAAGACAAAAGTTGTTCTACCAAAAAAGATCTAAAATTTTTTAATGAACTTTTGTTCTAAAAATGGATTAAAAATAAATTTTTTTTTCTTGAAACACGAAACAAGCTACAATAACATTTTATTTAACAAAAATTTTCGCCTAAATTATATGTAAAATTTTCGTAGAACCGTTGAACGCTAGGATGCGTATGTTTGGTTTAAATTGTAAAAACTAACATTGGAAATAAGCAAATTAAATTTATGGAAAGACTACGCAAAGATCTTTCCAACGACACAAGTTAGAATGCTTTTCTCTCGACGAAAATTAAATTTCCGAAGTTTTCCGCTTTTTTCGCAGGAACTACTTATCGTACCAAGAAAATAATGCGACCACGTTTTCCACGTTGTCCGTACTCCGTCGGAGTTCACCACTGGCGCAGTACTGGCGCAGTACTGGCTCAGTACTGGTCACGAGTACAGATAATCAGGAATTCGCCCAGCAGTATTGACTAACGGCTGACTCCAGATTGGCGCAGTACTATACTGACAGTATAAATATTTAAAAACTAAAAAAAGTACGTTTAAAAATACATTTTATATTTAACATTGTGAATGTTCATAAAAAATTACATTTCCTGTCATTGTGGAAAGTTTTGAAGTAGTCTAAAACGCGAAAAAACTAAATATTACACGAAGGAGAATTGTAATCGATTGAAATTATTTATTTAAAAATTATTTTATTGATATTCCTGTTAACAGTTCGTATATTTTACATTTACATGTATGTATGGTGGATAGTTTCTTGTAGTAAATAACTACAAATGTGGGCTCACCACACCCACGACGAGCCAACAACACGCAGTAGTATTCCCGAATGCTCACCCATCCAAGTACTAACCGCGCCCAACACTGCTTAACTTCAGTGATCTAACGAGAACTGGTTTTTTCAGCGTGGCATGACCATTGGCATAACAGAACGTCGTATAATAATGAATATTCAATCAGAAAAAGAGAGTTTAAAATTTGGTGTTTTAACTTTTTTGAGCTGTAGCTTATGAGGATGGCTTTTTCACCCAGTTTTAACTCGTAGGTTTAGCGCAATGGTGAAGTCTCCCGACTGCTAGGCGATAGATTTAGGTATATTTGTAGGTTCGATACCCCGTAGCGTTAGAAATTTTATTTATAATATAATATTTAAAAATGTAATACATGTATTCACTCTAAACAGGACGTGCGCATCATATAAAAAAACAATGTTCTTAATTAACATTTTATTGCACCTTGTGTCGTTTTGGAAAACAAATAATTTGTTTGTTTTCAATGTTATTTAATATGATTTAAACAAAAAATACGCATCCTACCAAAAAATAATTAATAAAAAGTTTGTAGATCTTTTTTTGGCGCATAATTTTGGTCTATTCGTCTTTTTTCGTAGCTTGTGTCGTTTGTAAAAAAAATTTTATTTTTTATTTTTAATATTGTTTTTTATGAATAAAACAAAAACTACGCGTTCTATCAAAAAATGATTTATAACAATTTTCTAGATCCTTTTAGGGTGAACAACTTTTGTTTATTCATTTTTTTGGTAGTTTGTATCGTTTGTCCAAACATTTAATTTTTTAATTTTTAATGTGGTTTTTTAACGAATGAAACAAAAACTACGCGTCCTAGAAAAAAGTAATTCACAGCAAATTTGTAGATCTTTTTTGTGTGTGCAATTTTTGTCTTCTGATCTTTTTCACATCTTGCATAGTTTTACCGCAAAATGAAATTTTTTATTTTTTTTTGTGTGATCAAAATTTAAATTTTCGGTTCTTTAAGAAAATTCAAAAAGTTATTATGATAATCTTGTAGGGCTTCCAAAAATCAATTTTTTCCTTCTCTTGAATTTGTTCATACATCGTGCGTTGTTTGGCTTTCAAGTTTAATTTTCATTTGTGTTTTTGAATTTTGAAAATGCCAGTACTCCAAATAGCCGTACATAGAATTTATAAATCTTTCAAAAATGGTCTCAAAATTTTTGGAAATGTTCTATCTTTTTGAATTTGTATTCAAAATAGCTGGCTAACCAATCTAATGGATTAATTCCTTCAGAAGTATCGTGCTCACAAACAGACATACAGGCAGATAAATTCATAAAAACCTGTTTTTCGGGTTCAGAGGGCCTCAAAACGTGGACATTTGACAAAAACTTAGGGGGTCAAATTTTACACAAATCTAATACCTTCTTGGATGAGGATGTAAAAATATATATTTTCAAGTCGTAGCATAAAATATGCATTTTTTATGACATAAAGAATAGTATTCACATGCAGCGTTCGTAAAACGGCATACCGAAAGTCGGATGCTAACACCTTGAAAATGATGTTTTATACATCATTTTCATCCAAAGTGTGGGCTAGCGGCTAGTCGCTGGAGGCTGGAGGGATGAGTTGAGAGACCTGAGATAGAGCTAACAACAATTTCTTAACTGATTTCCATGTTTTCACATTCTCATCAAAGAAGGTATTAGATTTGTGTAAAATTTTGACCTCCCCCCCCACACCGTTTTTGTCAAATGTCCACGTTTTGAGACCCCCTAAATCCAAAAAACATGTTTTTACGGATGTGTCTGTATGTCTGTCTGTGAGCACGATAACTACTGAACAAATTAATCTAGTAGATTGGCATTTGGTGCACTCTTTTAGTTTCAGAAACTAAAGGTCAAGTTCGTTCGCCAGCTATTTTGGATAAAAATTCAAAAAGTTAGAGCATTTTGAAAATTGTTGAGACCACTTTTTTTGATATTTGAAAATTCTATGTGCGGCTATTCATAGTACTCGAAAATTTGAACAATTTATCTTTACGATTTTTTTCGATAAAAAGAAAAGTGTCAGAGTGATAGCATTTTAAAAATTCAAAAAATCAAAGGAAAATGACAATTTTAATCCGAACAATGCACGGTATGGAAAAAGTCAAGAGAAGAAAAATGTTAATTTTCGAAAGTCCTACAAGATTATCATAACAACTTTTTGAATTTCATTGAAAAGTTGAAAATTCAAATTTTGATCGCACAAAAAATACTGAAAAGCCAAAAATTTCATTTTTCAGTCAAAGTATGCAAGATACAAAAAAAGATCAAAAGACAAAAATTGTGCATCCAAAAAAGATCTGAAAATTTCTTATTAATCACTTTTTGATAGGACGCCCAGTTTTTGTTTCATTCATAAAAAACAAAATTAAAAATAACAAAATTAAATTTTTGGACTAACGACGAAAGGTCAGAAAAATATAAATAGACAACATTTGTTCACCGAAAGAAGAGCTACAGATTTGTTATTACTCCTTTTTTTTTATAGGATAGTTAGTTTTTATTTTAATCGTGAAAAATAACATTGAAACGTGCGAGGTAAATACGTTATCGAGCGCGAGAAGCAACAGTCGCGCGCGCAGCGGGAAGATTTTTTTTTTAGAAATGTTCAGAATTGAATACACAATAATGCCTATACTTTTTCAATTTATCCTTATGTTATTTATTGTATAAATAATCTGGAAAAATTATACTTTTAGAAAATATCTTTTATCGCCGAGGAAAATACATGTTATAAACAAATTATATTAACAAATACTTGAATGAGGAGCTCAACGGAAGACAAAAATTTTTTGTTGGTTAAAAGTGCTTGAGTATATTCTAAAAATAATAATCGTAACAAATTATTACCAAATAATAATAATTACTGTTCACAGAAAAAACGGAAGTTGACTTTTGTTGTCTCATAAAAAAATATATGTTTTTAATTGATTAATAATCAAAATTATAAACAGATAGTCCAAGAGCCAGTTAAATTTTTTCCGGCTGATTTTTAAATGGCTAAAAAATTATATAATATAGCCTCGGATGGGTACAATATGAAATCGAGTGATTGGCAGCTCGAATCCGTTGCGTTTGTTAATAAAAAAATTGTTTATAGCGTTTTTTGAAATAAAGAACCGACCAACAGCGTTATGCATGAAAATTTGGTAACGTGTAGTAAAAACATTGCTAAAAACGATTTCGAGTGACTGGCTGATTTTAAAATGCACAAAAAAAAATATATATACAGGGTGTCCACGC
>CAKNXH010057068.1:18861-59107 GCA_932178445.1 Andricus quercusramuli
CGTATTTTCTGATTGAAATGTAATAGTTTGTCATTGTTTGGAGTAGTTATTTTTTTAAAAACATTATGTACTTATTTAAACAATTAATTATTGTTTATTTCCAAAATTTCTGAAAATTGACCCAGAGATGTCCAGTTTTTTCTCAAATTGGTATCCTATGCTACTTTTTGTTAAATAATTATATGATTTTAATACATTTCTTATAATTTTTAATAAATTTATATTTGTTTAAACAATTTTGATTTGCTTAAGCAGTTTTTTTCGATAACTTTAAAAAAATTAAATCAAATAAAATACATAAAATTATTTTTCTGGCTGTATAGTGTATAGAAAGAATATATCAACAATTTTGTAATTGTTCAAACAAATATAATTTGTTTAAACAATTATTTTTCCAACAATATTCTTTAATCATATTTTCTGAATTAAACGAAATATTGAATGATTTCGAGGAGTAATAAATTTTGCTAAAAACTTTATGTTATTGCTTATACAAATAATTATTGTTTTTTCTTCAAATTTTCTTCAAATTGAGTATGAATGGTTTACATCTTCTTTGGCGCATTATTAAATAAATCATGGAAGTCATAATAAAATTTAAATTATAAAAGTGTATTTATCATTGCTTTCTTTATATTTTTACAATCTTTGTCATAATTATAGTATAAAAAAGCACATTCACTAATGCAAATTATGATTCAAGTTTCAATAGATTGCTTTTTTCCATTTTCATACTCGTTATAAATATTAAAACGTGTGGCTGATTCTCGTTTTAGCTTCATACGATTATTTATAAAACATTCATGGATCATGTAAATCAAATAAAAATTGTTTAAACAATGACACGTCGTTTTTAACAGAATTTACTACTCCTCGAAATCATCCAATATTATGTTTAATTCAGAAAATACGATTTGAAAAATATTGTTGGAAAAATAATTGTTTAAACAAATTATATTTGTTTAAACAATTAAAAAATGGTTAATATATTCTTTCTATACACTATACAGTCAGCAAAATAATTATATGTATTTTATTTTATTTTTTTAAAGTTATCGAAAAAACTGCTTTAGCAAATCAAAATTGTTTAAACAAATGGAAATTTATTAAAAATTATAAGAAATGTATTAAAATTATATAATTATTTAACGAAAAGTAGCATAGGATACCAATTTGAGAAAAAACTGGACATCTCTGGGTCAATTTTCAGAAATTTCGAGAATGAACAATAAGTAATTGTTTAAATAATTACATAATGTTTTAAAAAAAAATAACTACTCCAAACAAGACAAACTATTACATTTCAATCAGAAAATACGATTATTTTTTACATTTTTTGGGAATAAGTAATTGTTTAAATAAGTTACATTTGTTTAAACAATTAAAAATTGTTTAAAAAGTCATGGAAAATATTCAAATTGTTCATTAGTAATTATTTGTATGAAAAGGACGACGGAAATTGCTGAAAAGTAACAATAATACGTGAAAATGTACTTTTTTGATTTTTGGGTCATATTTGGGGCGTTGTGTGTGGGGGGGGGGTAAGGGTGAGTTGAAAATAAAGGTTATTAGTATCCTTTTATTTCATAGGTACTCTTCTTGAATCCATAAAAATGTTTGGCACGTTTCGATCAAACGCTGAAGTATGAGTTTAATTTTTTGAAAATCCAAAATTTCTCCCCCATGTTAATTAAATGGGATTTTGAAGAGCCCGGTGGCACGTGTTAATATTCGAATTTCGAGAAAAAAAAAGTAGGGATTTTCTTTCTCCGGAAATGGAAACTTTTGGCGGGGGGACTTGCCCTGTAGCTCGAAAATCGTTTTTTGGACCACCCCAATATATATATTTTTGTACATTTTAAAATCAGCCGAATTTTCAACAAGATTTTTCGCGATTTTTGATTGGCAGTCACGACTTAACAAAGGACTTCGGGTGCCAGTCACTCGAAATCGTTTTTAGCAATATTTGTACTATACGTTAACAAATTTTCATGCATAACGCGATAGGGTCGGTTCTTTATTTCAAAAGACGCTACAAACAATGTTTTTATTAACAAACGCAATGGATTCGAGCTGCCAGTCACTCGATTTCATATTGTACCCATCCGAGGCTATATTATATAATTTTTTAGCCATTTAAAAATTAGCCGGAAAAATTTCACTGGCTGTTGGACTAAGATCCCAAAATAATTCACTCTAGTATGAAAAAAATTATATTTCCTGCGAAAAACATATTTCAGACAAACGTTTAGAAAATACGTCGCTTATTCTTAATTGTAATTCAAGATTTTTTTTCTTATAAAACCAGTTAGGAATAAGTTTTAAAGTGATTCTTAATCACAAAATATTTTAAACATTAAATCCTTCTTCTTGTTAATAACATATGTAAATTATGAACAAATTCCAAAACTAGTCAATTTCAGCATGCGCTTATAAATAACTACTTATTAACAATAGTACTTTTTTAATTCGAATTAATTCATTGTTACATTTATTCTATAGTGATTCCGAAATTCGCATTAGGGAAAAACAGCTTATTACTGTGAAAAACTGTTACAATAGAATATTTATTGAATAATTTGTAAGTAGCAAACAACAATTAAGAATCAAAGACAGTTTTATAATAAATGACTGGTCTTGGAATTCGTTCATAATTTATGTTATTAACAATAAGGAGGATTTAATTTCAAAAATGTTGTAAGATTAGTAATCACTTCAAAACATATTTTTATTTGGTCTCATGAGAATATTACTATTCGGTTGTCTGGAATCGAAATTACTATTCGGTTGTCTGCAAGTATCTATTTCGATGTGAAAGTGACTAATTTTTTTTTTTTATCATTTTTATTATGAAACCGAATGGATGAGAAAAACAACATATACCTCCAAAAAAGATGATTTGTCACGTATATAATTTTCATAAGCTACTTGAGCACTTTTAGTTCACATTTTTTTTGCCGTGGAGCTCTTTAGCTAAGTATTCGTTCATATAGTTTGTTTATAATAATTGACTTTAATCTTAAACTATTTATTTATGTTTACGATAGTGTAACTACATTGGTTCTGAGGAACAGCAACTTTATTAATGTCTTTTTCTCGACGATAAAAAATAATATTCTAAAAGTCTCCCATTTGCAGTTTATTCATTTATACAATAAATAGCATAATGATAAATGAAAAATTTAGAAAATAATAATTTAATCATTATTATATAATTAAAGACGTTATTGACGAATAATTCATGGATGTTGTTGTGTATTTGATGCTGAGCATTAAGAAAAAACATCGGAATCGGTTAAGAAATTGTAAGCTCTAGCCGATTTTGAACAGAAAATTCCTGATTTGGAATGAATTAGGCTTAAGAATATTCGCGTGCCGCTACACAGCCCGCGAATATTCTGAAGCCCGCTCCCTACGGCCTTGCGCCACCAACTTCATGCTCCTGGTAAATATTCTACTCCACAAATTGTTGTGCAATATACTATTTTAAGGTTATGTCATGGCTTGTTGATTGAATCAATAGGCCAAAAACAAAGAAGAAGAAGAAGAAGAAGACCTATTTCAATGTGTAACGAGGGTTGTCTTTTATATTTCGGGAATGGGCGATCCTGCTGCTGTATGCAAACCGATGTCTCTACCGTTAAGTTTGACATTTTTCCGTAATTTTTTGCTCCGAGCGTTTCGACGTGCGGGCGCGATTTGTGTCATGTGCAGTGACTTTAAAAATTCATCTCGAGAAAAAAATGGAATTGACTCGTGAACATTTCCGTGCGATCATTTTTTACAACTTTCGACGTGAATTATCTCAACAACAGTGTATCGGTGAACTTTATTCGACTTTTGGCGAAGAAGCACCGATAGGGCCGTAGTTCGCTCACCGACGAAGTTCGAGAAGGTCGTCCAAAATCAGTATTTGTCCGAAAAAAAATTGATGCTGTGCGTGAACTGATGCTGAAAAATCGCCATGTGACTTATCGTGAGATTCAGACATCCTGATGCATTAAAAGGACCAGCATACACTCAATATTGCATGAACATTTGGCTGTCGAAAAAATTGTTTGCCGTTGGATCCCACATAATTTGACCATCGCTCAAAAAAGGCTTGTGTGGAGCGGTCATTTCAATTCGCTGTACACGACACAAATCGCGCCCGCACGTCAATTGTTCTAAATAAAAAATTACTGAAAAATGTCAAACTTAACGATACAAACATCGGTTTTCAAATGGTAGCAGCAGGATCGCCCATTCCCGAAATATAAAAGACAACCCTCGTAGTACCCAACTTTCGGTCTGTCGTTTTATGAACGCTACATTGTGAACATAAAAAAGCCCCAGACCCTATACTCACGGACCAAAATGGATGCTCACAATTAACATCTAGATATTTATGGTTAACATATTTTATGTCTAACTATAAGACAGATATCTAGATATCAAAGATTAAATTCTGTGGATATCGTAAGATATAAAAAATTTATTTTTTAATTAATAATTATCTAGTCTGGCAGTGTGTTAAGACATCTGCTATTGGTCTAGAAATTGAATGATAATAATCTTGAGACATCAATAACTGATCCTAAATGGAAATTCACCCTTGTATTATGACTTGAAAATCTGGCATTTATGGCTTTCTAAAGAAAGGTCGTTTTCCTGATACATTCATTACTAACTAGGTCTTATACACTCCCATGGCGAAAAACGTCACCAGGTATCAGACTGCAAGAAAAATAAGTAAATTACTAAAGAAAAACAAAAAAATTTCACGAGAAAAACCGTATTTTTTTGCTCGGAACGTCGAATGAATTTATTTCGATATAGTAGTTGAAAAACTAAAAAAACACGTCTTCCGTCGCAGATACGGATCAGGGGTGGTGTCTGGTTTCAGGACGAGATTAACGCTATTTTATCGATCGTTCCGGCTAGCGTACGGGATTTCGCATGCGTAACAGCTAGTACGCTTGACACGTAACAAATGGCGGAAATAGCAAGCGCACATGCGTTTGGACAGAACTACTTATTAGACACCTGACACTGAAATGAAGTATATACTATTCTTACCGTCACGATCACAGGAAGGTGCCAACGAATCAAATTTTTTAATTCTCAAATATTTCTATTTTTATTTTAAAAAACTGTAGCAAACGTTGCTCCAGTATGTGTTACCACGTTGCCCACATGCATCTCGTTGGAAAGAATTAAATTGCTTTCCATCTTCAGCTTTTTTTAAATTTTATAAAAATATTCAAATTGTGTAGACAAATTGGCTAAATTGGCGATAACTGGGGGATTTTTATCTTGGGATTGTTAAATTTAGATTCATTAATATACTACCAAAACCGACGATGATATAATATTTACTACTGTTGAATAAAACTGAATAAACCTGCGATGTGCTCATATCTCAGTGGCACCATGAAGAAGCGCCCACGTTATCTGTTTGACTGAGTAAGGTCTGACAGAAAAGCGAACTGGCCTCGAATGATAGCGTGGAGAAGATGAACGACTATTCTCTATGCTTATTACACGGTGACACAATGACAACAACAGTAGAACTTCATCTGCTTTAAAGGCCAACGTGAAAATTACATAAGTCCATATTTATTTTCTATAGTCCAGCTCGAGGGCCCAGTCTGTAGCAGAAAGCCATATAATATAGCGTAGGTGATGGACTGGACAAGCAGCAGGTTTCAAAGAGGGGATTATGATACGTCACTCACTGTTACAAGTACACTGTTAGAAATTTCTGTAGGAATTTTCAGAGACACGTCACTAAAGCTTTATGCAGAAACCGTTTCTAAATTTTCCTAAACTGTAACAGAAATTTCAGCAACGGTAACTGCATACAGCTTCAGTTACATGTTTCGGAAAATTCTGTTACAGTTTAGGAATTTTCAGTTACTGTAACTGAAAATTTCAAGGGGTTGAAAAATTTTTTTCGGTTCATTAATTTTAATATAAAATGTGTAGTATATATTTGTCCTGAGAATATAAATAGAAGAAAAATACGAGTTAAGTTATTACAAATGACTTTCTTATGTATCTATGTTATAATAATACGTACACTTATTGTATCAAATATGTAATCAAAGCCCATCTTTTATGATTAGAAATTTTCTTTCACATTTGATCAATTGAGTATATTATATAACATAAATATATACGTATAGTTATTTAGATATAAACTTCGCTCGTATTTAGTCATACTATAATTTATATTTTCAAGACAAATATATACTGCAAATTTATATTGAAATCAATGAACCAAACAATACTGTCTCTTTATATTACATGTTCTGAAAAATGTACGCACAAAATTTATATAAAATGTTGTTTTGTTTTTTATACAAGATAAAAAATCTCAATTAAACTTTCTTTTAATATTACTATATCAATATAGTATATGAAATAATATAAAAACACATAAAATTTCTTATATTGTCGGTAAGAAGTTGTCAATTTGTTTTGCTAATTTTAATTAAAAAATAATTTAAAAATGTAGCAAAGAAGAACTTAAGAAAGGTCCTATGCATAATGTTTTCTAATGTCATTGATTTAAAACAGCAATGAAATTATATTGTAACTAATCAAATAAAAACAATTTCGGTTTGTTTATTAAAATTGCTATAAAATTAACGTCATGGTTTATCAAAAAACAATTTCTAACTTGACGAAGAGGCAGATTAGGGGTTATCCACAAAATACGAGATACTTTAGAGGGGTGGGGGGGGGGGGGTATCAAAGTATCATTCTCCGTGTTAAGTGTGATTGGCCGTACTTAAATTAGGTGACGGTTTATAGGCCATTTCTGAGACCCCCCTCCCTCCTGTAACAAACTGCAACAAAATATTTCTACCCTCCCCCACTCTTTCTGTACGTAATTTTTTTTGCCAAAAATGTTTTACTAGATATTGCTGGTAGAATTGGGCAGGGTATTGAAATATCAGCATTTTAATCTTGTAATACTTTCAACATAGAAACTTTTATAAACGGAATAAAACAGTATTTCAGATTCAAATTTAAAAAATTCAAATTTATTAATTTATTTTAAACAAAGAAATGTCTTTTCTACTATAAAATATGGATTTTTAATAAGACACTTGAATTTTCAACAAAATAATTAACTTTTTAACATAATAGTTGAATTTTCAACCTAAAAATATAAATACCCAACAAAAAGTGTTATAGTTTATATTTGAATAAAAAAACATGAAATTTATGCAAAAAAAATTTCAACAAAAAGACGAATTTTCTCTACAAAAATTGAATTTAAATACAAAAAATATGACTTCAGCAAAAAATTATGACTTCAGCCAAAAATTATTTTTCCACGAAACTGGTGTATTTTTACACAACAAAAAGGAAATTTTAAACCAAGAAAATTATTTTTTCCCTACCGAAAAAGGAGAAATTTCAACTAAAAAAGATCAATCTTAAAAAATAGAAATGTTACATTTTCAACTAAAAAATTAATTTCAAACAAAAAAAAAAGACTTTCCCACTAAACATTTAAATTTTTAACCAAAGACATAAGCCTTCAATCGACCAAATAAATTTTTAACAATGTAGTTAAACTTTTACCCAAGTAGTTGCATTTTCAATTTGAAAAAATTAATTTTGAACAAAATAATGAAACTTTCAATCTAAGAGATGAATTTTCAACTAAAAATATAACTGTTCGAAAAAAATGATTTCTGAACAAAGTGATTCAACCAATTCTTTCAAATAGGATAATTGAATACTCAAGCAAAGAAGAAGAATTTTTTACCAAAAAGTTGCATTAAAAAAAAAGAAATTTTTACCAAAGCGGATGAATTTATAAATAAGAAAAAAAATTTTTTAAAAAGAGTTTAATTTGCTGTTAAAAAAGATTTTAGATGACTTTCCACGATCAAAATATGAAATTTTAACCGAAAAATAAGTTTCTGCGAAAAAAATTAAATGTGTAATCCAAAAAGACGAATTTGTACCAAAAAAGGATGACCTTTTAACAAAATTTTTAAATTCTCTACCGAATAGTTGCATTTTTATCCAAAAAATATGAAATTTCTCTTGAGCAGATAAATTTTTATTTAGAAAGAAAATAAACTTTAAAAAAATATGTAGCTGGATTTTCATCCCGAAAAGATTCCAGTTGACTTTCCGAAATCAAAAAATGAAATTTTCAATAAAAAATAAGTTTCTACGAACAAAATTCAATTTTTCATCCAAAAGGACGAATTTTTATGCCAAAAGGGATGAATTTTTAACGAAATAGTTCAATTCACTTCCAAGTAGTCGAATTTTTATCCAAGAAAGATTCGTACTAAAACTTATGAATGTTTAATTAAAAGGACACATTTTTTTAAAAAGTTGAACTTTCATCCAGAAAAGCCTTCAGTTCATTTTTTAACACCAAAATGTGAATTTTAAACAAAAAGTAAAATTTCTACGAAATAGTTAAATTTTCAACAAAACAGTAGAATTTTCAACCACAAGTATGAATTTTTTACAAAATAATTATATTTTCAACCAAACGCAGTTGCATTTTTATCCAATAAAGATAAAACTTCTCTTAAAGAAGATGCATTTTTAATTAGGAGAAAAAATATACCATTTACGTAGTGTATACAGATACGGCATTTTTTGCCGTATTTTCATTTTGGTGTACGGCATTTTAGTCACTGGTCACAGAAGAGTGGTCTGTCACATCTCGAACCCCTTTTCCAAGTCTCCCTTCAAAAAATACGAGTGTTAGTGACTGGTCACAGAAGAGTGATCGTGAGAATTCGTGATTCGAATCTGAAGATAAACAATTCGCAAATTAGTGCCGGAGCTCAATACTCGACCTAAAATTTAACCAAAAAATAAATTTTCTACAAAATAGTTACATTTTCAACAAAACAGCAGAATTTTTAACCAAATTAAATTTCGTACAAAATAGTTGAATTCTCAACAAAACAGCAGAATTTTCAACCAAAAAGTAGGACTTTTCAACAAAATTGTGAAATCTATAAGCTAATTTTCTGCTAAATAGTCGAATTTTTAACCAATAGTATGACTTTTTAACAAGATTGTTAAATTTTGAAACAGTTGCATTTATGTACAAGAAAAATGACAATTCCAAAAGGATTTCAATTGACTTTTCTACAGAAAAATACAAATTTGAAACAAAAAGTACATTTTTTAGGAAATAGTTGAATTTTGAACAAAACAGTTGCATTTCTGTTCAAGAAAGATGCAATATTTCTACATTAAAAAATGTGTATGAATCGAATCCATTTCAAATCAGGCAGAACAAATTACAAGGCAGACGAATAGCTAGTGTGCAAACATAACCTACTTATATACAAGAGGGCGTAATTAGAATTACAAGTAAATACTATTTAATCTCAATGAATAGCTGTCTTACCATTTTGTATCTCAACTTTAAGTCGGGTAATATCTCGGGACTTAGCCCGTTATACCGACGAATTTTTGAATTGATGTGTCACTTCACTATAATTCACTATGCTAACACGGTCTGCTATGAACGCGACCGAGGTGGGTCGTGAAGCGAGGAGTGCGCATGCAACTGCGCACTTGTTTCGGTTACGATAACTTATATTTCTGTTACCATTTAGGAATTTTACGAAACTATTTATAATTTTCAGATACCGTTTCTGAAGTTCACTTAAAATTTAGTAAATTTAATGTAAAAGTTACTGAATTGCGTTTTCAGTAACATAATTTTATCAATTTCAGTTACTTTAGTTTCTTAAATGTGTCGGAATTTTCCGAAAATTTCTAACAGTGTACATAATATTAAATGTACTATTCCCATGTATATAAAAATTAGTATATCAATCATATGAAATCGTCATGAAGAGTATGTATATTAAATTTCATATACATTCATATGTTAATCACTTACAAGAAAAGTCAGATAATTCCATTTCACACAAATTCAAATAGGTTTAGCATTAATTTTCGATTCCAAATAATAAAACATGATACTATCTTCCACGCAACCAAAAATAAAATTGGTTTTTAAGTCGAAAAGTTCAATGAAGCAAATAAATAACAGACCTAACCTACAACCCGAGTCGAAATTTAGACCCTACTTTGAACCTGCAGCTCTTTATTAGAATCTGCTTTGACGCTATTTAAACCTATAGCCCCTGCTTTAAACTTTTAAGTCCTAGAGAATGAAAGATTAGAGCCTACTTTGACTCCACTTAAATCTATAGGCCCTACCTTGAATTTTTAGATACTACAGCCTTCATATTCCAGAACCTACTTTAACGCTGTAACACCTCTCTGAATCTACTTTGAATCTTTAGAGCCTACATTTTTCTAACTCAAGATCCTACTTTGACGCTGTTTAACCTCTCCTTCTATGCTGACCCTACTTTGAATCTTTTTAGCCTACAATGTTCGAACTGAAGACTATATTTTGACGTTTTATAAACTTTATAAAAATAAGCTAACAATTACTTGCTACTCAGGTTAAATTAGCTCATTGGTCATCTTAATGACTGCAGACACACTCAACAACAATATTTAGTTTCAGATTCAACCAAATTGTCATAAATAATTTATAAATAAATAAATACTTCTTTGCAAGGCCCAATCACAGAAAAATATTTTCTCTCAACTGAAGATGCTGAAAATTTGTATGTGAATAATATTCATCACGGAAAATTACTAAACATTGTCGATTAATAAGTCATTATAAACAGTTTTATAAATACCTAATGAGATTGTGCATTATTTACAGTCATGCAGGTATTTATTTATCTCATAAAATTAATTTATTATTGTTTTCAAAGTGATTGAGAATCACAACAAATTATAAGAATAAAATATTTTATATCGTTAGCAACAAATATTATAAATAAATTAAATTTTTTTTTAAATATATTGAAACATATATTTAATAATCATAATAATTTTAATTTACTCATTGTTTTTACATTTTTATTAGAATATTACGATTAGCTCATTTTCAACATGATTTCGTAAAAAAACTCATTTTTTTCCAAGGAACAGTACCACTTTTTGAATTGTTTAATTACCTTTGTTACTAAACAATAAAAATTATTGAAAGTTTTCGAAATATTTTCTTAGAGAAATATTACTATTTACGTGCTTACAACTTGATTTAGTAGGAAAAATCATTTTTTTCCGTGAAAAAATGTGTACTGTTTTAATTTTTTTATAATATTTGTTGGAGAATAAGAAAAGCCAAACGTATGAAAAATAATTGACTACTCGTCTCGAATTTCGGGTCGACGAGACACTTCGTTATAAAACCAGTGTTGTTATTGTTAATATTAACTTATTTCCAGATGAATATTAGGTTGAATCTTAAACTAAATGTTTGTATTTTTCAGTGTAATTTCATTAATTATGATGCCGGACAAGTTTTTTAAAGTCTTTGCTTAATAAAGAGATGAAAAATATTGTTGTTGTGAAGCGTATAACGGTGATTACTTCTAAAAAACAGAAAAAACTTATATTGAACTCTTCAAAAATGGTTTCGAATATTTGACAACAGCACAAAAAGTTTTAAAAAAGTCATTATTCAAAGAATTGTTTCGTATTCAAAAAGGTTTTGGACCCTAAAGTATTGGACAAGTGCAATTTTATCGAAGACATCCTAACGCGCTCCGTCAGGTGAATCGGTTAGGGCGTTTGGTTAATAAACTGAGTACGTGCGAACTCGGGTTCGATCCTTAAAACTTGCGGATTTTTCAGTGTACTACGCGTTTGCGACATAATTGAAAAATGTTATGAATAATATATCTAGGAAATAATTGCGAATATTCTTTAAAATTATTTCACAGATATTATTTTAGTTTTTCTGATAAATAACAAATGTTATTTTTATTCATCCATATTGGTGTGAGATTATAGAGAACCTAATTGGATGCCACAAGTTCTACATGTAGTAGTTTGAGGCTCAAAAGAGGGTCTAATGTGCCTTAAATACAGACCCTACTTTGACGCTAAACGTGGAAAAACGGCCAATTTTGGACACTTTTAGCGTCAAAGTAGGGTCTAAATTACATTGAATTCGCTCCTTATTTAGAACCTGCATTACTGCTTCCAGCGCCTACTAAGGTAGGAGTTACAGGTTCAAAGTAGGGCCTAACTTTCGACTCGGGAATCAACTGTATTAGAATTAAATTTCTACTACTTAGAGCGAATTTGGGAAAAAGTTCCACTCGCAGGTTGCACTTTCACTATAAACAACAATTCAGTCAACGAATTCTATATTTTTAATTTGATTGCGAATATTTGACAAGATTTAAAGTAATGAAAGAACTTTAAGCTTTCACGCACACTGCTACACCGACCAGTACATTAAATTTAATACACATTTACATTAAATTCACTACACCAATATATGTTACATTTCAGTAGCGGTAGTGCATATTTCCTTCACACACATGTACATTAAACATCACACAGATTTTTCTAACAAGTGCACATTTTGAGATTCTGATTCAATTCGTATAGACTTAATCCCGATCGCTTGATTCTTCGAGATAACATTGTATCTCATCTTGATCTTTGTCACTTTTCATTCAATATTTGACTTGAAATGGTCGATTCTTAGGAGGAAACTGGGAGTAATATATTCCACTAGAGAAATTGAACATCTTTGATTATAGTAATTATTTCATTTAGACATGTTATCCATTTTACATTATATTTTTAAATCGTATATCAGTCTGGACCAGTAATATATATTTCCCGAAAATATGCCGTATTCCTAGTTTTGTTAGAAACTTAAAGTGTGGATTGGAACTTTTCGTATTCCGATACATAATAAAGTTTTTGGTCGAGATTAAACACACGGAACGGGACATGAATTGTGTTCGGACGTATGAATACTTCCAAAGTTTTTACCATCTTCCTACAAGTTTTGCATTTCTATAGATACACGAGGAAAAATGAAGAAATAATTTTCATGAAGAGTGCTGTATTACATTACAGATTATTATGGTAATAGTGACTATTGCTCAAGTACAGGTACACTTTCTAAATTGTTTAGTTGTGATTACTAGATCACATCATTCCTATATCTATAAATGAGTGTTTAATAGACTAATAAAATTAAATGTGATATAGATCTTACTTTGATTCATTTCAACACAGCATCTTTTGTAAAAGATACCTTGTTTAGTAAATCCTATTCAAAATATTTTACTATGTATAGCTACGATTAGAGTCAAAATAAGATTTGTAGTGCAATGTCAAATATTCGACGCGCTTAGAGACGCTGTTATTATAGTCCAGTTCATGAAGGATTAAAAAAAAATTCGAAAAAGTAGAATTTTTTTCATAGAAACGTTGGAGATGACTTTATAAAAATACTGTAAAAAGTCCCCAACCATATGTGTACGGCAACGGCTGCCAAGGTGGAAAGTGTTAAACAATAACCTATTTTTGAAAATAACTCGAGAACGATTGATTTTAGGTCGAAAATGGTTATGTTAAAAAATATTCACAATTTTATAGTGCACAAAAAGGAGCTAACATTTGTAGGCGTATTATCGACGGTTACGCTATAAAATTTGATTAACTGTACAATTGTGCGATTTCTGAACAAATAAAGTAAAACTGAAGATATCCTGGAAAGAACTTCAGAAATTTCACGCGATTTGCACTGGTGCAAATTAATGTTCCTGTTTTAAAAAAACTGACCAACTCATTTGCTTTAAAAATTATCAGTATAAAATGATACAATTATTTGATATGCTTAAGTGAATGCTTTTGAGATGAAACTTCTTTCAATTGTTCCTCCATATTTTTACAATATATTTCCCAATTTTTAGGTCAAAATAATATTTAAGGCCTCTTTTAAAGCATCAAACAAGTAAATTTAAAAATTGAACCTATGATGCAGGCAGCAGCGGTGATTATGAGTCCACAGTAAAAAAGAAAACGTTACAATTTATTTTGATTTACTTTCAGGATTGCCTTAAATTCACTGGGTAACTTAATTTATGATATTGAGGTAAATGTGAAGTCAGTCTGTCTTGGCGGATAGTGAAGTATGGTCGAAAATGAAAAAAAAAAAAAAAAAAAAAAAACGAAAACGCTTTTACTTTTATGAATTCAGTCCACCGAATACGTAAATTCATCTTGATCGACGTACCGTCTGGCATGACTAGCTCAATCTTCGCGTTCTAGATCTTTGCGAACCAAAGATGGCGCACTTTTTTCAGCAAAGCGTGCGGACTTTAAGTTTTCGGGCTCACGCTGACCTTAGGGCTCGTCCATAAACTACGTAGCCCGTTTTGAGTCATTTTTTGAGTCCCCCCACCCCCCTCGTGGATTGCCTTTATATTTTTTACTACCTCCCCCCCTGAAATCTACTTAGGTTTTTCATTATATACTCCCCCCTTTAAATCGATGTTTTGCTGAAGAAGGTGTTATTTTATCGTATATACAGGGTGTTTTTTCAACTTGAGACAACGAAATATCTAAAACAATACGTATCCTACGGAAAAAACGTCTGGAATAAAAATTTTTTATTTTCGAGGGGGAAAAAGATTTGTTAAAATTTACCCCACCCCCACAGGAGGCAGGGGTGGGGGTAACTTTGAAATTTCAAATGGCAACCCCAATTTTTTATCACAGATTCAGATTCTCCTTTACGAAATACGTAAGTTTTATTCGGAAAATTTGTTTCGGTTCGCGATAGATGGCGCTGCAATTGCGAAAAACGAAATTGTTGACACTACTTTTAGCTCTACCCAGGAATAACGACGCGGATGTAGTCGTTGTCTATTCCCTTCGGGGTGCTTAATTTCGGTGAGTCCCCTTGCCTCTCACCATCTATCGGGGTGCTTGATTTCGGTGAGTCCCCCTGCCTCTCATCACAGGGATGCTTGATTTCGATTAATTATTTTACAATAAGTGCTCAAAATGGTGTCCTCGCACTTCGATGCACTTGTTAATCTGAGCTTTGAAAGATTCTACACAACTGCGAATTGTGTATGGTGATATTTGTGCACAAGCAGACCTGATTCGCTCGATCATGTTATCACGAGTTGTGGGCACTTCTTGATACACGCGATTCTTTAGATAACCCCACGAATAGAAATCCGGCGCCGTAAGATCTGGCGATCTGGCAGGCCAATTTATTGGACCTCCTCTACCGATCCATCGTCCATTGAATTCGCGATTGAGTACTTCCCTCGCGATTGCCGCATAATGTGCTGGACAACCGTCATGTTGAAACCACATGTTGTGTCGCACTTCCAAGCTTAGGTCTTCCAGCAATATTGGAAGTTGATTTTCTAAAAAGTCACGATATTTTTCAACGTTCAAATTTCCATCAATAAAATACGGAACGATAAGTTGATCTCCAATTATTCCACACCAAACGTTCACAGACCATGGACGCTGATGCTCAACTTCACGCAACCAAAGTGGATTTTCTACACTCCAATAATGCATGTTGTGCCGATTAACGTTACCATGGTTTGTGAAAGACGACTCGTCGGTAAGATTACTAGAAAAAAGAAATTCGGGTTTCCTTGTATCTGCTGAACCGCCCATTGACAAAATGTCACTCGGTTCTGAAAATCATTTCCATGAAGTTCTTGATGCAGTGAAATATGATACGGATGATAATTATTACGTTTTAATACCTTCCAAACACTGGATAGAGACATTCCGGAATCGCGGCTAAGTTGTCGAGTACTAACATGAGGGTCGTGAGTGACTGCAGCTAAAATTGCAATTTCATTATCAACTCCAGTAACTGTTACTTGATGCTTCCTTTTTTTCGGTTGTACACTTCCGTCAATGATGAAGTTTCGGACAACCCGGTAAAAAGAAGCGCGTGAAGGAACACTTTCTGGAAAGCGTTGAGCATAAAGCGTGAGAGCATCATTGATATTCCTGCCACTTTCTCCATAAATGAGAATAATTTCAATCTTCTGTTGCTGAGATAGAATTTCCATTGTAAAAGTAATGAAGTAAGGTAATGGGGAAATACAACGACACCCAAACCAACTCAAACGAACGTGACCAACAACAATAACCCAAACGAAAGCAACCAACACACCCAAATCAAATGAACACAATCAACCTTCCTAATGAATAAACGTTAAGCACGGACAGACGCGGTTATCGCTCGGCCGGAATGACGTCGAGGATTGTAGACAGTGGAGACTCGATGATATGTAATGTCTACATTCAAAATCGACTGTCGTCAACCAACTGGATTCGGGAATGGTTTTCGACAGTTTCATCACTTTTACTGTCCCGTTGCCAAAAGTTCAAGCACCCCGACGGATGGTGAGAGGCAAGGGGACTCACCGAAATTAAGCACCCCGAAGGGAATAGACAACTACTACGTCTGCGTCGTTATTGCTGGGTAGAGCTAAAAGTAGTGTCAACAATTTCATTTTTCGCAATTGCAGCGCCATCTATCGCGAATCGAAACAAATTTTCCGAATAAAACTTACGTACTTCGTAAAGGAGAATCTGAATCTGTGATAAAAAATTGGGGTTGCCATTTGAAATTACAAAATTACCCCCACCCCTGCCTCCTGTGGGGGTGAGGTAAATTTTAACAAATCTTTTTTCCCCCTCGAAAATAAAAAGTTTTTATTCCAGACATTTTTTCCGTAGGATGCGTATTTTTTGAGATATTTCGTTGTCTCAAGTTAAAAAAAACACCCTGTATATTTACTTTACGTCCAACACAAATCCATATCATTTACACTACACTAGCAACGCTGTAGTGACACGTGTACTTTAAACTACGTAGCTAGGGTCTAAAGCCCCCCCCCCCCTCGTAGATTACCGTAGTTTATGGACGAGCCCTTACCGCCGGCGCCGTTGCGTTCTTCTTTTGATCACACCCTGAATTCCGTCGCTATATGGGCGGACTTTGAGGTTTTCTTTTTAATGTGTCCTAATTGCAACAATGGAAGCAGGGACAAGAACGGCTACCTCGGTCTGTTATATTGTTGGGAAAAGTAAGCAAAACAAATTTCAAAGGGAATTTACTTGTTGAAAGTATAAAATGAGGACTTAAATATTATTATTCTGACCTGAAAATTGGGAAATATACAGGGTGTCCCAGACTCAAGTGTCCGGAGTTGTATAGCCGTATAAAAATGAAAAAAATAAGTAGAAAATTTCTTTTCCAAAAATCAGTTGAAGTTTTAGTTTTTTAGTTATAAAACATTTAAGCTGGACCAATCAGGAGCGCCGTATAAAAAGCCGTGTGTGCGTGAACGAGATTTCAATGCAGTGTTATTGAAGCGAGCGCAGAGGTGGGGTTAGCGACGGGAGAACACTACGTTAGAATCCCGTTCACGCACACACGGCTGTTTATATGGCGCTCCTGATTGGTCCAGCTTAAATGTTTTGTAAGTAAAAAACTAAAGCTTCAACTGAATTTTGGAAAAGGAATTTTCTATTTATTTTTTAAATTTTTATACGGCTATATAAGTCCGGACACTTGAGTCTGAGACGCCTTGTATTGTATGAATATGGAGGAACAATTACAAGAAGTTTCATCTCAAAATCATTCCCTTGTCAAATTTTACACTGAAGTTGAGCTCTTTTATACTGATAATTTTTATTGCAAATGAAAATGTGAAGACCAGAGGAATAGAGTTCTTGAAACACTGATACACTAATGCTTCGAAGCCAGTCAATGAAATTTTCGATGACTCCTAACGAGTTTTTAGAAAACAGTGTAGCCAAGTTAAAAAAATATATATTTCGCGGTTATATGTATTTACTATATTGTTATTCACATAGACTCACACGCTTAAGTTATAATCATTTTTACAGATACACACGAACCTATGAAAAATCGAAACAAATTTTGCGGCGGGATTCGAACTACCTAACACCTATCGAACGCAACTTATCCCTAGCAACTAGACCCCACGGCTAACTTAACACTTTGAATATTTTGCACAAATCCCAGTAAAGAGCCAAATTTAAATCCGCGCTCATTTGTTCATTGCCGGTGACCACGACTCCATTCAGACTTATACATGCACCACTTCACCTGAGCGTCACTACGTGTTAATACAAGCATCCAATGTGACTGTACATTGGGAATATATAGATATCTAGAAGACAATCAACGAATTCTTCGGCAACTTATAAATCAGTTATTCGTTTCTGTGCTAGAGTTATTGTATTCCAACTTTTGTGGAATCTAGAGGACTTTTTATGAAAAATTGAATGCTTGTCTAGAACTTTGTCAAAATCTGCTGAATACAAATTCGAAAACTGATGTTCCTAGATTGTCTTCCATTAACTCGATGACTTTTTTCACTTTTTCAATGAAGTCTGCGGTTATTTAATCAAAATTATACGAGATTCTAAACAAAAAGTGGCCTATCCTAGAATGGTTGACTAGTCAAGTAAAGTTTCGACAACTTATTTTTTCCGTGTAGATAACCTTTTTCTCCCCACGAACAATCGCCCCACTTCATCAGATATTTCAAACCGATTAACTGTCAAATGAACTCTCAAGATTGTTTGATTGAGATTTTAATTAAATTTTGAAATTGTATTCAATTTTTTTTAAAGATACAATCAATTTTCAGAAATGTTGAAGATAAAAATGTGAATGGTGTTAATAATTAAATGATAATTAACTTAAAATTCAATTCTGTTTTTTAATTAATATTAGCATTACATATAAATATTCCCTATTAGTTTCCTATTGAAATTTCCCCGAAGAGGACGTTGGAACCGTCATCACGTGTATCTCCACGCACACTAGCGACCCTAGCGGCCACAAGTGTCAGTTGCCGTCCCCATATATGTATGATACAAATCAAGATGTTTGTCTTACAGCCACGTTCACTTCGATCTACTTTATCCTTGAAATTCAGTTTTCGCCAGGCGAAACGGATGTAAAATTATGTCAGTCTCCTCACGAAATGCGCATGTGCAATTATCACCAGCCTCAAATCGACCACATTGCGCCTACTTCGCATACATAAAAAGTTGCGTTTTCAAGAAAGGTAGCACAAAATAGTATATTGCTTGACGAGGGTCGAAAGGCAACGATTTCACGAGTGTGAAGTTAGCTGCCCGAGCGAAGCGAGGGCAGATACCACACGAGTGAAATCGTTTACTCGGCCCGAGTCTTGCATACAATTTTTCATCATATCGATAACCCAAAATTTGACTTGAGATTCCTGTGGAGCGGGTCGACAATCGAATTTTCAACCCGCACAACAGGCATCGGAAGTCGAATTTTCGATTGAGGTATGTATGTATACCATTAAGCCATTTCCCTTCCGGGGTGGGCGTGACACTACCCGATTCGGGTAGTGTTTCTAGGTAGATAGTTTCTTGTAGTGGTTTTTTTCAGCGCGGTATGGCCTTTGGCCATATGTATGATGAATAGAAATTTATAAGTATTATGAATAGATTTGAGACCTATTAAATATTTCATTACTATAAGTAATATTATCATACATATTTGTGAATTTTCGTTGCGTCTATACGCATAAGAATATTAAAATAGATTTTTGAATGTAAATTATTTGGTTAGCATATAAAGTGATAAAAAAGGAAAAAATTTAAAACAGATTAAACTCGATATTTTTACTGATAAAAATGAAAGAATTAAACAAATAATAAACTCGATATTTTTGTGGTTACAAAAACAGCTTTCTATACTGTCAACCTTGAATTCTTCCTTTAAGCTTAAACAAAATCTCCAGCAATTCGTCGACTTTCACGTATACGTTACCGGATGTAAAGGTGACCTTGATACTGCACAAGACAAACGTAATCAAGGCATCGCAACCACAACTTTCGGCTTACCTGCAAAAAAAGAAACATAAGCGTCAAACACGAAAATAGCAGGAGAAATTGGACGTAAACCAAATAACAATTACCATAGCAATTCAACACTACACTTAATAACACACTTTGTTTATGCCATGTCAAGTCGATGACATTCAAGTCCATACCTTGATTATCCAATCAAATAAAATTGACTAACTGTACCTATATTTTCATACAGAATTGAAACAAGAAATACAACGATAGTCTGAAGCTCCGAACGGCCTGCCTATACACGACGTTTTCACTGTACATTCAAGTCACTGTCGACTGACCATTCCAAACAAAAATAATCTTCTATGCGCATACCCGTGCGTATGGCGCGTGGCCCATGCTTAGTAAAATGTCAGCATATTTCAACCAATTTGCCACGCAAGACCTACTATCGTAATTCGAAATATTTCCAAGTTTTTTTAAAAAGTTGCAACGCCATTAATGCTGAAACGTTGATAAAAGTGCTAATCTATTTTTATTTGGAAGGCAAAACATGTTTCCAAACTGCAGGCAAATAAACATTTAAACAAATTTATGAAGGATTTAAACATTCTCTTTGACTAACACTGTGATAATTAAGCGGCTTACACAAGGTTACATATTTAATTATAAAGCTTTGATTAAATTGACTATACAAAAGATTTCTGTTTTTATCAGCCCCATAAAATGGTCAACACGCTGGAAAAAATGGTTTAGCTGTCCCAGCTAGAAATTTAGCTGGATTTTGTCTTCTAAGAAAATATAGCTGTGCTACCTAAATTTCTAGCTGCGTTACCTAGATATATAGCTGTTTGAGCTAATTTTGCCATGTAGAAATTATCTAGCTAATGTATCTAGATGATTTCTAGATGGCACAATTTAGCTAAAACAACTAGATATTTAGGTAACACAGCTATATTTTCTTAGAAGACAAAATCCAGCTAAACATCTAGCTGGGACAGCTAAACCATTTTTTTCAGTGCATATGCGGCTCGCATAAACAAGAAGTCAGTTTGGGGTCAACAAAGAAAGGTCTGCAATATCCCAGGAAAATAGGGCTGAATTACTCCAGAATGGTCAGAAGGCATTTATTACAAAAATCAACTCTCTAAATATGAATTAGTGAAAATTTCACTAGTTGAATTAGTAAATGTATGGTTCACTGACCAAATAGTAATATTTTGATGTTTTAAATTTGAAATAGTAAATATGTTACTAATAAATTAGTAAAATTTTTACTAATCTCAATTAGTAAACATGGTTCACTATTATTTAGTAGCTTCGCTTCACTAATTCATTAGTAACTTAGCGCGATCACTAACGAATTAGTAAACTGCAACGATTTTGACCAATCTGCAGTCATATCCTCATATGACATTGCGTGCCACTTGATGCCACGCTATTTGAGGTTCGCATTGTTTTAATCCTTAAAGTACAGTTCAATTTTAAAAATCATTAATTTAATTTATATTCACAGTTGATCAACCTAAAATGGTTTTTTATCCAAACCCATCAATTTCAAACGCTTCTAATTTCTAATTGCTTAAGTATGTAAAAGTTCATTTAAAAATTCTTCAAATTAAAATGTACGCTTGAAAATTAAAATCTAAAATGGAAAATTTTTAAAGTGGAAGATTTTCGAATTAAGCATTTTAAACTGAATGATATCATAATTGTAAAATATAACAATTTATCTACTTATTTAAGAAGGGTTGAAATACAGGTTGGAAAGATTATTTTTAAATTTGTAAAATTCCTGGTCAAAAAATAAATGCACTGTTATTTCCTGGTTTTTCCCGGTCTCATAAGATTCCCGGTCCAGCGGCCACCCTGAAATTATCATATTATTGTTCTATTTAACTATGGCCAGTAGACAAAAAGGAATTCAAAATTAATTAATTTATTTATTATCGCCAACGGCCATACCACACTGAAAAAACCAGTTCTCGTTAGATCACTGAAGTTAAGCAGTGTTGGGCGCGGTTAGTACTTGCATGGGTGACCATTCGGGAATACTACTGCGTGTTGGCTCGTCGTGGGTGTGGTGAGCCCACACTTGTAGTTATTTATTACAAAAAACTATCCACCTAGAAACACTACCCGAATCGGGTAGTGTCACGCCCCCGAAAGGGAAAATGGCTTAATGGTATACATACATACCTGGCCAAAAACACAACATCATTGAATGTCAATGTACTTTTTTGTTTCAAATATTCTGTTTTATTGTCAATAAAACTTACATGAACTTATTACAGTGCATATTCTTTGTATTCTAGCATTTTTTATAATCTCCTTTCAATTTATATTTATTTTGAGGAAATTAATTTTTTCACTGAACAATTAGTGCATTTTTACTGTATAATTAGTGACTTTTCACTCTTCAATTAGTACACACTGCAATAACAGGGATTACTAATTGCTTAGTGGAATTTCACTAATTTCACAAGTGGACAATTTCCACTAATCAAATTAGTAGTTTTCTACTAATCGTGAGTGGCCGACTTCTCTCTAATTGAATTAGTGAAATTTCACTATCAATTAGTGAAATTTCACTATCAATTAGTGAAATTTCACTAATTCAGATTTAGAGAGAAAACCGTAGCAATACTAATGAAGGAAAGAAAAGTCAAGTTGTCCAATGTCGACTACGCAGATCACTTTTTATGAAGTCATTCTACAGAAATTTTTAAACTTAACATGTTTAATAGGTAAAAAATGATGTGAAATAGTAGAAAATATAGTCTGCAATGCATTTTATTTTTCATATCTAATCTAGGAGTGATCCTAGAGATAAAAAATATTTAAGACCATGCGCGGTCTCATGGTTATGGTATCGCCGTTACTCAGAAAACAATTAAATAACATTACGAATAATATGAAGTTTTTTCGTTGAAAACATAATTGAGGCACCGGATTGCAGAACTGCCTGTGCGCTCGGCCCGTCTCGGCCCAGTAGGCAGTAGAGTGGGGAGACTCACTGAACGCGTTGATCGAGGGAAAGAATCAATTGAAAACGCAATAATCAACTTGTCGTTTTTCTGTTAATAAATGACGAATCGAGTTGAATTTTGCGTAAAAACATTCCATAGACTTGTGCGCTTCTCACAGATCCAATAGCTTGGCGAAATTATTCATTTAACTTATCATTAACAATGAATAAACTAAATACCAGAAAATTCAAAAATTAATTTAAAAATTGGTCAATATGAGCAATGCCGGTTTATTCTTTATACATTTGGGAGTATCACATTAAACATTCAGTTCAATAGGTTGTTATTTGCGCTATCATTTTGTAGTTAAACGCTTTCGCTTATTTCACAGAACTTTCAATTCGCAATGTAAAAACGAAGAGTTTAAAGGAACATGCAATGATAAAATGTATGTATAAAAAAATTTCCTCACAAAAACATTTATTTGATTTTAATATATTATTAATGATTTCTTTCCCATCACAGATCATCATTATCAGTCATCCTACTACATACATTTGCACAGCTTTGAAAATACTTTTAGGTTACAGTCGCATATAGCTTTAAAAAATGTAGATAAAATGAGATACTTTTTTTATTCACCTACTTCTCCTGTTTTGTATCCATTACACTTAAATAATCAGTAAAAAACGCTTTCCTTCCGTACTAAGAAAATGCACTGGATTTTGCGAATTTTTTTTTCTTTTCCTGGGTTTTTTAGGTCAAAGACTCCATTTTATTTGATTTTATGCGAATACCATAACACTCAATTAACGAAATCGATTTTTAGAACAAGAATAACTTTTCGAAAGCAATGAATACTTTAGAACGATTCAGAACTGCAATTATTATATGCCACGGTCCAAAAACGACTGAATTATTAAGAATTTTTTAGTATAGTTTTAATTTGTTTACATTAGTCTTTTCACGCATTTGTTTACACTTCGTTCTAGGATACACAAGATTCGCAAACTCGAGTGTATTAGGATGATTGATAATAATGATCTGTGATGGGAAAGAAATCATTAACAATGTATTTAAATCAAATAAATGTTTTTGTATAGAAATTTTTTTTCATACATACATTTTATCATTACATGTTCCTTTAAGCTCTTCGTTTTTACATTGCGAATTTAAAGTTCTGTGAAATAAGAAAGCGTTTAACTACAAATTGATAGCGCAAATAACAACCTATTGAACTGAATGTTTAATGTGATACTCCCAAATGTATAAAGAATAAACCGGCATTGCTCATTTTGACCAATTTTTAAATTAATTTTTGAATTTTCTGGTATTTAGTTTATTCATTGTTAATAATAAGTTAAATGAACAATTTCGCCAAGCTATTGGATCTGTGAGAAGCGCACAAGTCTATGGAATGTTTCTACGCAAAATTCAACTCGATTCGTCATTTATTAACAGAAAAACGACAAGTTGATTATTGCGTTTTCAATTGATTCTTTCCCTCGATCAACGCGTTCAGTGAGTCTCCCCACTCAACTGCCTAATGGGCCGAGACGGGCCGAGCGCACAGGCAGTTCTGCAATCCGCTGCCTCAATTATAAGAAAAGTAATAATATTTAAAAACAATTTTTTTCAAATGGATGAATTCTGTTTTGAGGAAGTAAGAAAGAATATTGAATCATTATTTTTGAAGTAAAATTTCGGATTTAAAAACAAATTGAAACTTTTAATCTTCGAGATCCAGTGAAAACACAGGAGTACATTCAGCAAATCAAGCGAAATAGAGTCGACATCAAGGATGAACTAACTGTAAAAAAAGTTTGCGCTTGGATTACTTTCGTCGTGGCTGAGTATTCTTTGCTTTATTTCCTGTTACATTAAGTGCAGTTTTTTGTTAGATTTGGATTTTTAAATTTATTTTTGAATAGTATACACGGGGCTGTCCCGCTATATATTATCAGTCACGGACGCATTATTATAATGCAATCAAGTGATCTGATAAGAGCGTGTGTCTTGACATATTGGGCAAAACCTGGTTTTTACCCCGTCATTCACGGACTGGGTTGCATTCAAGTGCATGATGGGGGGACCTACAGCTTAAGGTGGGATCCGACCCACTGGAACCTCGGTAAAGGTACATAGAAAAATTTCAAGAGGTACCGGCTCAGGGATCGAACTCCGGACCTCTAAGGTGAAGTCATCCCCTTTCGCGGTAGCCGTACTCGCTCGGTGATTGATGTAGAATTCTCGTGTTATTTATTTAAATAACACGTTCGTTCCGCAACACCGCTCCGACCCAGGTTGTTGATCAATCTCTCTAGCGATCAGCTCAAGTAAAAAGCCTCACAAAATTGTTATGTGAGGTTCCTTACTTGGGCCCATTAGTATCTAAGGTATTTTGTTTCAGGTGTCATTCAATCTACTGTTACTATTTTTATAAACTATTCGTCGTTACACTTTTCTGTCCTGACATACATCTCTAGCTTCTTTCACGTCCATGCATTTTTCCATACAGGCTCTCGTCTGTACCACATTCTTTAAGGATTATCTCGTTTCTAACTTTGTCCATCAGTGTTTTCTCGCATATTGTGCGCATAGGTTTCATGTTAATCGCGTTAATTTTACTCTTATCATTTTCTTGACTGGTCCATGTCTCGCTACCGTATAGCACAGTCGGTACGAATATAGAACCATGTATTGCCGTTTTAGTTTTTTAAAATTTGTTTTTACTTCTAAGAATGGATCCTCCTCTACCGATAACCTTCTTACCCTCATATATGCGCCTATCTAACTTCCCATCTATCTTTCCGTCGCTAGTGAATAGGCTAACCAGATATACGTATACTTATGAACTTGTTCTAATCTCTCATCATTTAGGACAATGTAGCAAATTGTTTTCTCAGCTTTCCTTTAAAACACCATGATTTTTGTTGTGTTTACGTTAATTTTGAGGCCCATGTTCTTCATGCTTGTATTCAGTTTATCTAACATTCTTTGCAAGTCCTTGACTGAATCTGCTATAACAATAGATATTTACATTTTGAGAAAAAGGATTCAAGAATATGAATTTGACACACACACACACACACACACACACACATTGTTATTGAAAATCAATAATTTTGAGGTGCATCCAACGCAGAAAAAACTGAGGGTTTCGTGATGTTGCGGCTCAAGTAAAAGTTGGTACCATTTAGAACTGAGACTCCAATAGAACTCTTTTTAGGGGTCCTTTTAAGTTCGCTGATATCCAATAGATGGCTATTCATATATTCAACTGCGCATGTGCCGAAAAGCGCGGGCATATTTGAAATAAATAAGTACTATGAATAATTATACAGATAAATTTTAACAAACACTTTGTATCTTTTTGTAAATAAATTAAATTGAATGAAACAAATATTGCAATATTGCAAGAGTATATTATATCATTTTAAATAGAACGCGACGAGTCCTTTTCACTTTCAGCATTTTTGATTATTTGAATCACACTTTAATAATTGATACACACGAAATCACAAAAACACTCGCCAATATAACCTCAAACCAACCTACTTGTCATCTACTTGTGTTCAAGAGGTTAAATATGGAGCCCGACTGAAAAAAGATGCACAGCCAAGTTCATGGCGCTGCAATCGAGAGCTATATTTAAAATATTAACCCTGTTGTAGCCATGAAATAATTTTCCAATTTGGGGCCAAACTTGTAATTGGGCAAAAAATTGGCAATTTCCACACGGGAAAGGATCGACGTAGTCAGTGGCAGCGGAGTGGGGGAATCCGTTGTGACATGCCAGGCGCTCGCGCCGGAATGTCCTTGCTGGTTAAAAAATCAGATGTTTGCTTCTGGAAAAAATTATATCTAATAACTTGTGTGTAAAACTATTTTATTTATCTTCTCTAATTTTGCCATAATTTATTGTTTATTATATTGACTATAATATGTCTGACTATAATATGTCATCTGAAATATTTATTTGTGACACAGCAACGACCCTAAATCAATCATAAGTGCAAATAGGTTGCATAGACTCCTAATCTAAAAACCCGAGAGGATTTTTAGATGAGGACTAGATTAGAGGGACTAGGACTGGATTAGAGGGAACAAAATTTTTAATATAAGATCAAAACGAAATCTATTTTATTCTGAATTTTATGCAAAATGAGCATGAAAAAGATTCACAATTAAAAAACAGACTTCCAAACTACCTCATTTTACGGCACACTAGAGACAAAAATATCCAATGAAAAAAGAATATATATATATATATTCGGTTTCGGTTTCGATTCCTTTGGAATAGAACCGAAGGGCTTATGACAAAGCCACCGAAAGCGTCCTCGGGTTGCGGATAGAGGGTCTCTGTACCAAGGGTTTCTGCTGAATATGGTTACAATAATTAATAAGCAGTCGCGGACAATTGTCCAGGGATGGTCCCGAAGGAATAACCCCTAAGCGAAGGCGTGCCAACCGTGCCGAAAGCTGAATGTCACCTGGGTGAGGTGTCTCTAACGGTGATTCTGGGAAATCGGCGACTCTCGGAGTATACAGCCTTATCCTTGCTTGCGGGGCTCTACAAGGATGGACGAACCCTTTCCCTAGCTGCTCGTGGGAACAACAATTACAACACCAAACATAGTTGTAGTAAGTGCGGTTCAAAACAATCGAACGCGCAGGGCTTCCGACAATGGGTCGGACAACAATGCCGACTACCCTACAGTTGGGGGAGCCAATCAAGACGGACTCAATGCGATTGACCGGCGGAATCTTGTTACTTTTAAGTGGACGGATCAACTCAATGACGGCCTGCTGGAGTGCTACGATGCCAGTATGGTCCCTGAACGAGAAGGTTACATGGCACGACTGCATGCTCTGTGGAGCGAGAAACACCCAGAGCTCTAAGACTTTTCGCAACAACGTCTGCGAAACCATGCCGAGAACCTTAGGAAAAGGGGTTATATAAGCGGAGTGCCTACTCAACCGCATCCAAAACAAGCCAGCAACAGAGAAAGAGAGGCGACACTGAGACCAACCGCGAACAGGCATCCAATAGAGGAAGAACGATGCTTCAGGACCCGGAGAAACATCAACATTCAGGTTTCTCCCAAGCCCAAAGATCTGAATGAATTGGATAATGAACTTCGTGGAGATTTTTCCGAAGAACCCGACCTCTGGACTATCAGTTGTGGTGTGTACAATGCAGCGAGAACTTTGGCAGATGCAAGCCGTAAAACAAAACCAACGGTTGATCATAAGACCAAAAGAAGAATGCATCA
Source organism: Andricus quercusramuli (assembly GCA_932178445.1). Classification (NCBI taxonomy): domain Eukaryota; kingdom Metazoa; phylum Arthropoda; class Insecta; order Hymenoptera; family Cynipidae; genus Andricus; species Andricus quercusramuli. The sequence continues at coordinate 46,856 of CAKNXH010057068.1, forward strand.
ACTCAGCACAAAGATAGGCTGGGCTAGACAGTACGCGTCCCGCATTCAGTGTGTGATTGACTACATAACATCTGGCAGGAATTTCACTGCCAAGGTTCGACGGTTCGCGCGCGAACTGCGGATCCGTCATCACACAATCAACAAATCAAAGCTAATGACCATCAGACAGCATATTGTTGACAGAATACGAATACTATCTAACGCTAGGAGAAGTCTAGAGCGGAGAGAGAGGTGGGTCAGAGAAAATCAATAATTTTCATCTACTCCATCTAAACTCTTCCAAGACCCTCCAATTACTGTCGACCATCCGCCCAAACCAGAGGAGGTCGAAGAATTTTGGAGAGAAGTCCACGAGGTCCAGCATCCACTTCAAGAAGACTCAAAGAACATAAATAGCTTCAAGGAGCTGTGCAATGCCCTCATAACACCTGAGGAAGAATGCCCACCTATCACTACCGAGGAGGTGAAAAACGTATTAAGAGGCATGAAGAACTTTCCCGCTCCGGGACCAGATGGTATCAAGACCTTCTGGTGGAAGAAGTTTCCTTCAACCCACCAGCATCTGGCCCGAATTTCCACCTCATATCTAAAGTCGGAAGAGCCTATTCCGGAGTGGTTGGTGGAAGGGCACACAGTGCTCCTGCCTAAGACGGGCAACTTAGCTGACCCTAAGAATGACAGGCCAATAACTTGTCTGAACACACTGTATAAGATCTTCACAGCCATCCTAAATGATAGGATTCTTCGGACAATTGAACCTGTGTGGCGAGAGATGTATGAACAACGTGGCTCGAAGAAAGGCGTAGCAGGATGTCGGGAGAACCTGCTCATCGATAGATGTGTCTGTAAAGATGCAGCATCCTATCAACGATCTCTATCGATGGCCTGGATAGATTACCGAAAAGCTTTTGATTCAACCTCCCATAGACTTAGCATCTGTCTGTTGGAAAGCCTGAAGGTTCATCCACACATCGTGACATGCATAGAGAGATTAATGCCGCTTTGGAAAACCAGATTTACCATCTTATCTGGAAAATATCGTGTGATCACTAACAGTATCACCTTTCAGAGAGGTGTATTTCAGGCGACACCATGAGCCCTCTCCTCTTTTGCCTCACATTATTGCCACTATCTCTCGCACTTCGCCATTCCGAAGGGTACCTCTGTGGCAAACCTGGAAATCGAAAGCATAAGGTAACTCATGTATTTTACATGGATGATCTTAAGCTCTATGCTAGAAATCAAGAGAAACTACATCTAGCTCTAAAAATTGTCACAGATTACACTCAAGAGATTGGAATGGAGTTTGGGTTAGAGAAATGCGCCAAGGTTAATTCGAAGAAAGGAAAACTTAACGGCATCCCCGAAGATCCTGAACTCGTTGACAGAAGCGCTATACGACACCTTCGCGCTGGAGAGACCTATACATACCTGGGCGTGCCACAAAGCCGCATTCAGGACGTAACATCTATAAAGGATACTCTCCGATGCAGATACAAACGTCTCCTCCGACAGATATGGTCTTCCGAACTGTCGGCGAGGAACAAAGTATCTGCAACGAACATGCTTGCCGTCCCAGTAGTACTCTATTCATTTGGAGTAGTTCCATGGACGAAGGACGAGCTCAGATCCCTCGACATCGGATCCCGAAAGGTTATGCACATGAACAAAAGCATGCACCTTAAGTCTTCTGTTCCTCGACTTTACATCTCACGCCGTCAAGGTGGTCGTGGAATACTGAATCTTGAATGTCTTCACAACAGGATTATTCTGGGTACAGCACATATTGTCGCAAATGGACAAGATCCTCTTCTTAAAATGATCAGAAAACACGAAGAAGTAGGCAAAGGGGCGTTTCTTTACAAAGCAGCAGAAGAGGCTGCTGAAACACTCGGCCTTGACTTCAATATCAGGGGTGAGCAAAATGCATCAAATCTTATCCATCTCAATACTCACTCCTGAAGGCCCGGATTAAGAAAGCACAGGAGAAAAACTTCCGCGAAGAGCTCCTCGACAAGAAGATGCACGGCATCTTCCACAGAAATGTGGACGATCAGTCGATGTCGTATGAGCTGACGTTTGCTTTCCTTAGATCACCCGGATGGAAGTCGGGCACAGAGGGCTTCATTTTGGCATGTCAAGAAGGTGTCATTTCCACTCTAGCATACCGTCGCCACATTTTGAGCCAAGATATTCCCGATGATAGCTGCAGAGCGTGTCATGAACACCCCGAGCATCTAGGACACATACTATCTAGTTGTCCAGCTCATGCGGGAACAACCTACATCCAAAGGCACAATGCGGCACTGAGAGTGCTTTATTACCATCTCTGTCACTCTTACGGAATTAGCCCAAATACCTCTCCGCTGAACGCCCCTAGAGACATAGAGTCAATTGTCGAAAATGAGAAGTGCCGCATATATTGGAACTTCATATTCTCGACAATTGTTTCTGTTGCGCACTCGAGGCCTGACATGGTTTTTCTTGACTTCGAGAAACGAACCATGTTCGTTATCGAATTTTCGGCACCAGCAGACAAAAACGTCACAGCGAAGGAGAAAGAAAAGAAAGAAAGGTATAAAGACCTTATGAGGGAGTTGCGACGGTTATACCCGGAATATTCTGTCAAGCTAATCGTCCTGATCATTGGCGCTCTTGGAGGTGCTAAGGTTTCACTTGTTAATAGCCTCAAAAGCATCCCTGCGTGTCAACAAAATGCTGAGACACTTGCAGGGAGAATGCAGAAGGCGGTCGTCCTTGGGTCGCTCCGTGTCCTCAGGGTGCACGAGACTTTCGCCGGATCATCGTATTGAATTCGCGCAGACTGTATCCACCCATCTCACGGTCGTGAGACGTGGTTACAGCTGAAATTTTACCGCGATTTCGCTGGGAGCGGGTGCCATTTTCCAGATTAGCACCCGCTCCCGGCGAAATCCTGTGGTTGTCCTTATGACAAACTTTTAACTATATACATACATACATACATACATATATATATATATATATATACATATAATTAAAAAAAAGAGTTAAACAACCAACGCAGGGTCCTACTAAGAGCAACCGCATATAAAAAATGCCAATAGCCCCCAGTAGAACCGCGGAAAATCACACCTATAGCCACGTCTCACAACCGCGAGATGGGTGGTCACAGAGCACGACGAAATCACAACGACAGGCCGGCGAAACCCTCGTGTGTCTTGAGGACACGAAGCGGGTATGGCTTTGAGGTTACGAACCAGTGATAGTTTCGCACCTCCGAGAGCACCAATCAAAAGGACAATTACTCGCACCGAATACTTTGAGTACAGTCGTTGCAGCTCTCTTTTAAGGTCTTGATACCTCTCCTCTTTTTCTTTCTCCTTTTCAGTGATGTTGTATTCGGACGGAGCCGAGAATTCGATCACGAATATAGTTCGTTTCTCGAAGTCTTGGAGAACAATGACAGGCCTCGAGTGCGCAACGGAGACTGTTGCCCGAAAATCGTAGTTCCAGAAAATGTGGCACTTCTCGTTTCGGACAATTGACTCTATATTCCTTCGAGCGTTCGGCAGGCAGGGTCACGACCAACACCGTAAGAGCGACGAAGATGGTAATAAAGTACTCTTAGGGCCGCATTATGTCTATAGATGTACGTCGTTCCTGCGTGGGTCGGACACCCAGATAGCATGTGTTCTAGGTACTCAGCGTGTGCATGACACGCTCTGCACCTAACACTGGGAACTTGTTGACATAAAATGCGGGAACGGTATGCTAAGGTGGAAATGACACCGTCCTTGCATGCGAACATAAAACCCTCTGTACTCGAATTGAGCCCTGATGATTTGAGGAAAGGAAAAGTTTGCTCCTTCGACCAGGTCTGTTTTTCTATATTTCTGTAAAAGTTTCCGTGCATATGCTTTTCGAGTGGCTGTTGGTGAAATTTTCCAAACTCTGCTTTCTTTACTTCGGCTTTTAGACGTGAAGCATCTAGATGGAGCAATGCACTTTCCTCACTTCTGATGTTAAAATTCAGGCCAAGGGTCTCGGCCGCTTGCTCCGCGGCTTTGTAAAGGAACGCTCCTTCGCCAATCATCTCGTGATTCCTGACCATCTTTAGGAGCGGATCTATGCCATTAGCAACGATGTAAGCTGTACTTAGAAATATTCGGTTATGAAGACACTGGAGATTCAGAAGTCCGCGTCCGCCTTGACGGCGTGAAATGTATAATCGCGGAACTGACGAATTGATATGCAAGCTTTTATGCTTATGCATAATCTTACGTGTGGTGACATCAAGGGCCTTAAGCTCGCTCTTCGTCCATACCCCAAACGAGTAGATTAAATCCGGGACGGCAAGCATGTTAGTCGCAGATACCTTGTCCAACGCCGACAGATTGGAAGAACAAATCTGTCGAAGAAGATGCTTGTATCTGCTTCGGAGAGACTCCTTCACTGATGTTACGTCCTGAATGCGGCTTTGAGGCACGCTCAGGTATGTATAGGTTTCCCCAGTATTAAGATGTCTAATAACACTTATATCCACAAGCTCAGGTTCCTTGGGAATGGCAGTAATCTTTGCTTTCTTCCGATGCATTTTGGCACACATGTCCAAACCAAAGTCCATTCCAATCTCTCCTGTGTAGTTCTTGACGATATTTATAGCAGATTGAAGTTTGCTTTTACCAGAGGCATAGATCTTCAGGTCATCCATATAAAATACATGAGTGACATGATGCTCGCGCTGATTAGTGTCACCACAGAGGTATTAAGGAGAATTTCGTAGTAGAAGACATAGAGGCAGAAGTGTGATGCAAAAAAGCAAAGGGCTCATGGTATCACCTTGAAAGACGCCCCTCTGGAAGGTGACGTTGTTCGTTATCAGACGATAATTTCTAGATGAGATAGTGAATCTAGTTTTCCAAAGCGGCATCAATCTCAATATTCATCTCACTATGTGTGGATGTACCTTCAAGCTTTCCAACAAACGGATGATAAGTCTATGAGAGGCTGAATCGAAAGCTTTCCGGTAGTCAATCCAGGCCATTGACAGGACGCGCTGATGGGCTGAAGCGTCTTTACAGATACACCTGTCAACTAGCAGGTTCTCTCGACAGCCTGCTACACTTTTTTTCGAGCCTTGTTGTTCGAACATCTCTCGCCATACAGGCTCAATTCGTTGAATAATCCTGTTGTTCAGGCCAGCTGTAAATATCTTATACAGTGTGTTCAAAGAAGTTATTGACTTGTAATTCTCTGGGTTGGACAAATTGCCTTTTTTAGGCAGGAGTATAGTGCGTCCTAACACCAGCCACTGCGGAATGGGCGTCTCCGAATTTAAATATGAGGTGAATATGCGGGCCAAATGTTGGTGTATAAAAGTAAACTTCTTCCACCAAAAGTTCTTGATACAATCTGGTCCAGCAGCGGAAAAGTTCTTCGTGCCTCTAAGTGCTTTTATCACCTCTTCGGCAGTGACTGATGGACATTCCTCCTCAGATTTTATGAGGTTGTTGTGTTTGGTGGTTTCATTGTTGTTCCCACGAGCTGCTAGGGAAAGGTTTCGTCCATCATTGTAGAGACCTGCGTGCAAGGATAAGGCTGGTAATCTGAGAGCTCGCTCGGTATCCCAGATTCACCGTTAAAGACACCTCACCCAGGTGCCATTCAGCTTTCGACACGGTTGGCACGCCTTCGCTTAGGGGTTATTCCTTCGGGACCATCCCTGGACAATTGTCCGCGACTGCTTATTAATTATTGTAACCATATTCAGCAGAAACCCTTGGTACAGGGACCCTCTATCCGCAACCCGAGGACGCGTTCGGAATATATATAACAAAAAAAAAAAAAAAAAAAAAATATATATATATATATATATATATATATATATACATATATATATACCGCACTTTTCTGCTGTGCATCCCCACGTTCTGCAGGACTTAATGCGCAACTCTACGCATTATAAATCTCTACTGCGCAGCTCTGCACGCTGCAAAACTCTACTGCGCTGTTTAATGCATCACATATGGGTACTGCGCAGCTCTACGTACCGTATTGTAGGATTCTACTCCCCCCTTCCCTCAAATTGATTTCCGCTCTTCTCTCTCCAATCCCCTCTCCTAGCCACCACTTACCGCCCCTCCGCTCATCTTCATCATCATTCTCTCCTCTCTCTTTCTCCCTACTCTCTCCTCTCTTGGTCACTTTTTTGCACTCCCACTCTTTGATCATGAAATTCCTAGACTTATTATATACTCTAGGGATTTGTAATATAATTTTTATATGCTGATATTAGAAAGTATTTTCAGGAAAATATACAAAATACAACACCTACAAAATACAATTCTTACATGCATTTCGAATAATATTTCAAAATACTAATGTATTTTTTAGCTGTATTTGAACTACCTCAGCTAATTGTATTTTCCTCGTGATATATTTCAAATGTATTTTGTCTGAATGTAGTTTGTGTTTCAGATACCTCAAATACCATTTTTGTGAAATACTTTCTAGCTCTGGTAATATCTATATATGGTTAAACAGGAAAAGGAGAAAGATCTGGAAGAGGAGTTAGCAAATGTTAAGATAGAAGGGGACGTCTGGAAGATAATAAATAGGTTTAGGAAGCGTAGGGTGGGGGTTAGCGAGAAGATAGGGAGCGAGGAGTGGAGAGAGTTTTTCAAAGAATCATTCCAGGGCTCGGATTCAAGGAAGAAGGATGGGGGAAGTAGAAGAACGGGGGAGGCAGAGATGAAGGAGTTGAATGACGAAGAGATAGAGAAGCAGATAAGGAAGTTGAAAAGGTCAAAAGCAGCAGGGCTGGATGGGGTAGAGAACGAAGCATGGCTGTTTAGTACACAAGAGGTTAGGGAGATGCTGAAGGAGGTAGTGAAGAAAGTATGGAGGGGCGAGGGATTCCCAGGAGGGTGGAGAGAAGGGCTTATAGTGCCACTGTATAAGAAAGGGGATAGAGATAGGCAGGAAATTATAGAGGGATTACGCTAATGAATACGGCGTATAAGGTATACGCGATGGTGGTGGCAGAGAGACTGCGGAAGGATGTCGAGGGGAAAGGAATATTGCCGGAGACGCAGGCGGAATTTAGGGCGGGTAGGAGTACTATCGAGAATATCTACGCGATGCAGCACGTGGTGGATAGAGAATTAGCGAAGAAGGGGACGAGAGTGTACGCGTTTTTTGTGGATCTCAAAGCCGCGTTTCCATCGGTGGATAGGGGGAGGTTGTGGGAGGCAATGGAGGATAGGGGAGTAGAGAGAGGCCTAATTGAAAGGGTAAGGGAGATATATGAAGTGACCAAAGACAAGGTAAGAGGAGGGGAGGGGATTTCCGAGGGATTCTGGATGGATAGGGGTCTAAGGCAAGGGTGTCCACTTAGCCCAACGCTTTTTGCGATTTTAATTGCGGATATGGAAAGTAAGCTGGAGGCCGGAGTGGTAGGAGGAGTAAGGATAGGAGGGGTTAGAATTTGGTCACTAGCGTATGCAGATGACATAGTGTTGCTGGCAACCAGCGAGGAGGCCTTAAAGGAGATGATGAAGAGGTTGAGAAGATACCTGGATGAAAAGGGGTTACAGCTGAATGTGGAAAAGTCCAAGGTTATGGTGTTCAGAAAAAGAGGGGGAAGGGATAAGGGAAGGGAGTGGAAGTGGAAGGGAAAGGAGGTACAGGAGGTGAAAGAGTTTGTGTACCTGGGCTTCGTGTTTCGAAGGAATGGGGGAGTGGATGGTCACATAAAAGAGAGAGTGAGGAGGGCAAATGTGGTGATGAGGCAGGTGTAGGGGCTGGGAATGAAGTTATTCGCAGATGACTTTGGAAGGAGAATCAAATTGTTTGATTCACTAGTGATGAGTGTGCTATTGTATGGGGTAGAGGTGTGGGGGTGAAAGGAAAGTGAAGAGGTAAATAGAACGCAGGAGAGGTATGTAAAGTGGACCCTGGGGTTGGCAAGGAACACGCCTAATTATATTGTCAGGAGGGAGACGGGGAGAACGAGTCTAAATATGAGGAGAAATTTTTGGAAGAGGGAGGAAGTAGGCTGGTTAGGGAGTGTTGGTGGGAGAAGGAGAACAGGGGAGGGGGTGGGAAGATGGAGGCGGAGAGGGAACGGTATTTTAGAATGAATGGATTGCAGATGGATGAAGTGAGAAGGATGCACGAGGAAGGGAGGAAGGTTTATGAATTGGTTAAGCAAAACAGCATGGAGAGAGAGAAGACAGAAGGGGAAGAGAGAATAAGAGAGTCAAGATTTAACGGGAACTATGTGTGGATTATGCCAAGGGCAAGAGCGCAATATTTGTGTGTGAAAGGAGAGAAAGGAAGTCAGGAACTTATAGCGAGGATGAGGTGTGGGTGTATGGAGGGTTTCAACAGGTTTTGGCTCTCTCGAGAGAAGAGGATGTGTGAACTGTGCGGAAAGGGGGATGCAAGAGTGGAGCACGGGCTGGAGGAGTGCGGGGAGGTGGAAAGAAGTGAGATAAGCATGGAGGCATTGTTGCATGAAAAGGGGGAAAAAAGGGCAGTAGCGTGGGTGAAGGGAGTGGTGGGTAAGATGGAGATGAAGAGAAGGAAGGAGGAAGAGGAGTGGAGAAGGAAAGATTGTAAATAGGAGAGAAAGTAGATATAAGTAAGATGTAAATATTGTAAATAGTAGATAAGTAATAGGTATTAGCTGCGAAAACAGAGGTTGGCAAGCGAGGCAATGCGGAAAAGTAGGGACATGCGAGCGAGGCGAGGCGAAGCGAGGAAGGTAAGGCGATACGAGCGTGCGGCTTAGAGATAAGGAATGGATGGATGTTAGTTTTTAAGGGTTAGTTTTAAGAAAATTCTGTAAAAGATGGATGTGTAAGCAAGTCAATTTTTTAAGGCCAGTAGGCTGAAAAATAAACGTTTATCTATCTATATATGGTTAAATGTCAAAGTTTGTGTCCATCGATCGGGAAAAGGGAGTCACCCAGCGGGAAATTGCCAAGACTCAACATTGGCGCAATATTGTATGAATACTAGCTGCCAATATAGTAAATAATAAATTGAATTACATAATAATTATCAGTATTCAATTATTGACACTAATTTATATTTAACCTGGGTCGAAAATTGGGCTGAGTCTATTTGCTAGAATATTGCCGCAAACCACTGAAATCTAGGTTTCTCGAACTGTTGTATATTCAACGAGACTTATTAGAATATAAAAGGGAGGATATGCTAAAGTGACTAATGGGACTTTTTATAGAAATAAATGTAAAATTATAAATAGACTTGAAATAGATTTAAAATTGGAATCCTTAAAGTATAGTAATATTATATTGTATAGCTATCCAGTTTGAGCGTGCCTAAGGAGCACATCCGTTGGTTCGCACTCGACAATATACTTATCACGTCCTTCGCGCTTGATAATGTATTTTCCTCGCGCTACGCGCTCTGCCTTTATACTCCCCCCTGATTTGTGCCCAGGCTTCTTAAAACTAAAGGTCAAAGCATCGACAACTGTAATTTGGAGGTTGTGAATTCTTTTTTGTTAAAGCTCCTTCGGCTTTAACGATCACATTCTCATCACGTATCTCGTACTTCGCACTCGATTTTGTCCAAAATGTGAACTTTTCTCCATTATGCTCAACACTTTTATATCAAATGTATATTACATTCATTTATATTCCTCGGTCTTGGATTGCTTGTTCAGATATTGCAATATAAAGTACAAATTTTATTTATCATGATTACTTTAATATTTGTTTCTTATTTTGCATTAAATGTTATTCTCAACCACCCTGAAAAATGTATCATTTCGATAAATTTATATCATTACAATTCATAATATGCACCTACGTATTTGCGCATTGTCGCATCCTAGCGTAAAGTGGTTTTGAGATACATATTATTTAGACAAAAAATTGGTTGAATAAAATGTTATTGTAACTTATGTCCTTTTTCCCAAAAGTTATTTTTTTTATTATTATAACAAGAGTTTATAAAAAATTTTCCGAAAGTTTAATTTTCTTATTTTTAATCTTTTTTTTACGATTTAAAAAAAATCTACTTGTTCTATCTAAAAATTATTAATAACAAATTTGTAGATCTTTTTTGGATAAGCAACTTTTGTGAATTCGTTTTTCTCATAGTTTGTGTCGTTTGTCCAAAAATAATTAAGGACAAATTTTTCGCTCTCTATTGGATGAACAACTTTTCTCTTATTATTTTTTTCGTAACTTGTGTCGTTTGTCCAAAAATTTTATTTGTCTTATTTTTAATGCTGTTTTTTACGAATTCAAACAAAAACTACGCGTCCTATCGAAAAGTGATTATGAACAAATATGTAGTCTCTTTATGTTTTTCCGTATGTTGTATAGTTTGACCGCAAAATGGAATTTTTTATTTTTTATATTTGCTTGTGCGATCAAAATTTGAATTTTCGATTTTTCAAGAAAATTTAAAACGTTGTCAGGACAATCTTGTAGGGTGTTCGAAAAGTTTTTTCAGTTTTTTTTCCTGACTTTTTTTCACATCGTGCGTTGTTTGGCTTAAAATGTTCATTTTCGTTTTTTTTAATGTTGTAAATGCTGTAACTTTGGTCATTTGTTTTTCATCGAAAAAAGTCATTCGAATAACTTGTTCGTCTTTTTGAATACTATGAACAACCGTACATACAATTTTCAAATTCTAAAAAAAAGTGGTCTGAAAAATTTCGAAACTTTTTGAATTTTTATCCAAAATGGCTGACTAACGAACTTGACTTTCATTTTAGAGTAGTAAAACAGTATACCAAAAGTCAATCCGATCTGTCAATTCGTTCGAAAGTTATCGCGCTCTGGGACAGACAGTCACACATACATACTGCCGTGATTTGGAAAAACACCGTTAACTGCAAAAAATCGAAAAATGAGTTTTTTATATCGTGGGAATCGTGAAAAAAAGATACACCTGATTATTGAAATAATTTTTCTAAATTGTTAATAACTTTAAAAATAATTATTGCATCATTTTTGGAAAACACCGTTAACTGCAAAGATTGGCGAGTTGTGATTTGAGAGAGAGCGGTAACTGACCGTTAACTGCAGGCGTAAATCAGAGACGGCTAAATACGTGACGTCAAAATTCGAGAAAACGCAGTAACTGGTAGTTGCGGACTTTGCCAAAATTATTGGACGGCGATTTCGAGCCTTCGTGATTTCGGAGAGGTCCGTAAGTGCTTACGGCGTTCTCCGGAATCATCGAACCCCGAGAAAAGAGGTTTGTGATTCGAGAAACGCCGTAACTGCACTTATTATTAGTTGCAAAATGCAAAATTATTATTGAAAGTCTGTATTTGTTATAATTATTTACAGTCTTAAATTAACATGAAGTTATATTGTTAAGAAATGTAATAAGTAAAAATAATGTTTGTAAATCATTTCAATTTTTTAAAGTGGAAAAAGTGAATTGGAAATTTTCAAAGAAAATTAATGAAACTATTCTAAAAATTTGTTGAAGTATCAATTTTTTTCAATTTAATACTATTAATTGGTTTTCAAATTCAAAAAATATATCGATTTATTTATCTTGAAATAGATAACATTAATATCTATTTGGCTGATTTAAAAACAAGCGCAAGAAAGATAAAACAATTATGGATATGAATAATAATCTTATATGCAATATTTCATAATAATTATAATTCCATATTTGATTAATATTTTATAATGATTTCTCTCTTTCATATTCTTTTGCCGTGAAAGGCGTTCTCTCAAATCACGGCAGGCCTATTTCTGAGGTCCGTAATTCGAAGAGAGCCGTATCTGCCCGTTGCGGCGTTTTTCGAATTTCAGCATCCCAATCAATACCGTTAACTGCATTTTAGATAATTAATCAACATTTTTTAACATTTTTTATTGCAAAAATGAAAAGATCGTATGCAAATTAGTCAAGAACAACAACAAAAAATGCAGAAAATGGATAAGAATCCGCGATACACGCGAATAAAGATTCGAACAGTTTTCGTCGATTTTCTCGGCTTCGTTCATTTTGCAGTTGACGGTGTTTTCTCAAATCACGGCAGCATACAGAGAGCCATACAGATATACAGACAAGACACATTCGTCAAAACCAATGATCATAACCATAAAGGAAAACTATTATGCTCATCCCAATATTAAGTTTTGTTAATTTAATAAATATCCTTATATTTTTCACATATTCTTACAAATTATCAATAATATTTCCCCATTTTAATATTTTATTTTATTTAGAATTAAAAAGTGGTAATGATTGTCTTCTTGT